>JAVXUP010001472.1:0-230106 GCA_033070095.1 Escallonia herrerae | reverse complement strand
CTAAAGATGAAATTTAAAATTGAATAACAAGAAAATTTAAAAAAAAATTAAAAAAAAAGGGCCCGGGCCGGCCCAAGCCCGGCCCTAGAAATTGGGCCTAGGGCCAGGGCCTGGACCGGGCCTAGCATTTCTCCTCAATCGGCCCGGCCCCAGCCCGGTTTCGCTTCAAGCCCGATGGGCCCGGGCCGGGCGGCCAAGCCCGGCCCGTTTGACATCTCTAGTTACGATTTAACGTTAATAGTTTTAAGTGATATTGATTGAAGTGTTTAGTGACGATTAGCGTGACCGAATCTTATGAGAAATCTTTTTGCAATGATATCTTTTAGCATCGACGTGTATTACTCTTATATATAGTGATTAATTTATTTTTCTTAGCACTGGTATACTTTTATCATATTAAAAACTTCTTTTAATATTGATGTACTAGAGAGCGACTTTTAGATAAATAAGAGAAGCGAGGTCATGTGGCAAACCTATTAAAATTATTTTAGCATGAAAAATATATCATGGATATCATAGTGGGCCTTTTTGATAATAAGAAAAGTGTTTCGAGTAAAAATAGAAGAATAACTAAAGAAAATTAGAAGGGGCTTTTTGGTTATGTACCAATCTAGGGTTATTATATCTGCATACATACATATATATATATATATATATATATATATATATATATATATATATATATATATATATATATATGGGGGCCGATCCACACCCACCGGTGGAGAAATAACAAATTTCTCCACCGAACCGCTGGTCTTACCAGCGGTTGGCCACGTGGGCCAAAAAAGGACGAAAAGGGACAAAAAGGACGAAAATACTATGATAAATTCATGAAAATATCACGAGAAAATGAAAAACTCGTGAGAAAATGGTGGCAATAATGCCCAACCGCAACTCCTACATGCGGTTGGCATTATTGCCTTCCGTGACCCCACCCCCCACCCGTCACCCCCCTTGCCCCCCACCCCCTTGCCCCCCACCCCGTGGCCCCCACCCTATGTCCTTTTCCCCCACCCGTGAACCCCCCTTCCCCCACCCGTGAACCCCCTCTTCCCCCACGTGTCATTACCACCCTACCCCCCCACCCCCACGTGTCATTCCCCCCTCCCCCTCCCTGCTGTTCACTCACGGTTCTTCTCTTCCTCTCTCACTTTTCTCTCTATAAAATCCCTCCTCCCCGAATCATTTCTTCCACCCTCCTCATTCTCCCTATCTCACCTACATACAAACAAAAAAAATTTACGCTAGAAGATCGGTGGATAACCGCTAGAAGATCGGTGGATTTTTCTTGAAATATATCAAGTTAAAACAAGTAAGTATTTTTCAATTTGTTCTTACCAATTGATTGTTTAAATTGTGTTACGCTTAAGTTGTTCTTACAATAGTCTAAAATTCGTGTTTAGGGCGTCAAAGGGCGTCAAAATTACGTTTTGACAAATCGGGGTATTACATTCGAAAAATTCCAAAATAGCGATTTTTTAGGGCGTCAGAAATAGAATTTTTCACGAATTTATAAAAAATAGCTAGAGCTAGATTTTGCCAAAGTACGAAACAGAGACCCTAGTTATTTTCAAAAGATCTATATCAGGTAAAAATTTCAGATTTTTCCAAAGACCGGAAAGGGGTTAACTGATACACGCAACCTTGTAACTTTGCAGTGTAATTTAAAATATCAAGCCAGCGCGATTTCGCGCAAAACTTTTATGAGAACCCTAGGGTGTTGGGAAGTTCCATTCCCCAGGAATTCGGGCCATTCCGAAGCCGTTAGCTAATTTTTTGGCCGAACGGGCTTTTAAGCGCTCGATCCGGACACCGGTTCGGGATTTTTAGGCGAAAAATCCGTAAAATACTTTTTAGATCAAGAATGAACTCAGGAAGCTTAAAATAGCATTTTAAAGCACTTTTGATATTTTCTGAAGCCAGGGGTATTTTGGTAATTTGCCACCCCGAGAGGGGTATTTTGGTAATTTTCCCGAAAAAATTTTCCAACGGACTTTTAAGTCCAGAAATGTAAGTAAAACGCCTGAAATGTTATTTTGCAGCTGATTGCGGGGCGTAATTGTCGCTAAAGGTGAAAACTTAATTAGACAGTTTTTTTACGAATTTATAAAAAATAGCTAGAGCTAGATTTTGCCAAAATACAAAACAGAGACCCTAGTTATTTTCAAAAGATCTGTATCAGGTTAAAATTTCAGAGTTTTTCAAAGACTAGAAAGGGGTTAACTGATACGCGCAACCTTGTAACTTTACAGTGTAATTTAAAATATCAAGACAGCACAATTTCGTGCGAAACTTTTATGAGAACCCTAGGGTGTTGGGAAGTTCCATTCCCCAGGAATTCGGACCATTCCGAAGTCGTTAGCTAATTTTTTGGCCGAACGGGCTTTTAAGCGCTCGATCCGGACACCGGTTCGGGATTTTTAGGCGAAAAATCCGTAAAATACTTTTTAAATCAAGAATGAACTCAGGAAGCTTAAAATAGCGTTTTAAAGCAATTTTGATATTTTCTGAAGCCAGGGGGCATTTTGGTAATTTGCCCCCCCGCGAGGGGTGTTTTTGTAATTTTCCCGAAAAAAAGTTTTTCAGTCCAGAAATGTAAGTAAAACACCTGAAAGGTTGTTTTGAAGCTGGTTTGATGGGCGTTAGGGTGACAATGAACCCCCGGGGGCTATTTTGCTAATTTTACGTTACACAAATCTGTGCTTAAAATAACTTTTAGTTCAGGAAAGGGTGTGAGACACCTGAAAAGTTATTTTAAAGAGTGAATTCAGGAAGCTTGTTGTCAGGGGGCATTTTGGTAATTCGCATCCCCGATAGGGGTATTTTCGTAAATTTGCAGCGTTAAGTTTTTCAAAGGATTTCTTAGTCCAGAAATGTAAGCAAAGCACCTGAAAGGTTGTTTTGAAGCTGATTTGGGGCGTTAGGGTGATAATGAACCCCCGGAGGCATTTCGGTAATTTGCCGCTCATCGGGGGCTATTTTGCTAATTTTACATTATACCAAATTTCTCGAAAGACGGTGGTTTAAATAAATTTTATTCTTCTTTTATTTAAATCTATGACTTGTTGAGAATGATATAATTTTTATTTTTTAGATTCCAGTATAAATATGGATGCAACTGGAGGAAATAATTTTTGTGAAGGTTCTGATCCACCTTACGTTGGTCAAGTTTTTCAAGCACTGGACGAAGTTGAAGCATACTATAGAGCATATTCGAAAACGATAGGTTTCGGTATTAGAACTAAGACGACTAGAAAACGGGCGAATACAGATCAAATTTGTGCAAGACTATTTGAGTGTCATAGAGGAGCACCGCATGTAACTCCGGTCGTTCGGATCAGTGACGAAGGGACAACAAGACAAAGAAAACGGGACACATTTCCGGGTACCGGCTGCAAGGCCCATGTGTATGCAGTACACCGAAAAAATGAAAACCATTGGGTTGTCACAGGAGTGGAGTTGAGCCATAATCATCAGTTGATGACCCCCAGTAAGATTGGTCAAATTCATCAACACCGAGAAATAAGCGCGGCACACAGACAACTAATTTTTACAATGGCCGAGGCTAAAATTCCACCTTCTAAGATGATGGGGGTTTTCTCAAGCCAGGCTGGGGGATTGACAAGTTGAGTTTCAACGAAGTAGACCTTCGAAATGAACTTCGTGCTCAGAGGAGAGAGTCTTTCGGTAAGAGTGATTCTCAAACTACACTTGATCTCTTCAGGTCCCTTCAGAGTGAGAATTCTGGATTTTTTTACAGTCTCCAACTGGATGATGAGAACCGCATTAGTACTATATTTTGGGCGGACCCCCGTTCTAGAGCTGCTTACCAAAATTTTGGGGATGTTGTGACGTTTGACACCACATACCGCACCAATAAGTACTCTATGCCTTTTGCTCCGTTCACCGGGGTGAACCACCACTATCAGTCAATCTCGTTTGGCTTTGCCCTGCTTAGGGATGAGACGGAGGAGTCATTTACGTGGTTATTTGAAACGTGGCTTCAAGCAATGTATCATATTCCTCCAAAGACCATCATCACCGACCAAGATCTGGCAATGAAAAATGCAATCGCTAAGGTCCTTCCAGATACTCACCATGGCCTGTGCACATGGCACATAAGCAACAAATATCCCGAACGGCTTCACCATGTATATGCAAACCATCCGTCATTCAAGACTGACTTTAATACATGTGTGAAGAAATCGTTGACGGTAGACGTGTTCGAGGAGAGGTGGGCCACGTTAATGGATACTTACTATTTGCACAATCACGAATGGTTACAATCGTTGTATGAGATCAAGACACAGTGGGTCGGTGCCTACACCAAGAAGTTTTTTGCAGCCGGAATGACTACGACCTCGAGAAGCGAAGCTATGAATTCATTCTTTGATGGGTACGTAGGCCAGTCTTCAAGTATAGCGGAGTTCGTACTAGAGATGCAGAAAGCCGTTGACAGGCAATTGTACCGTGAGAGAGAAGCCGACGCGGCTACAGTTTGCAAAGAAAGAGCTATACTAGTTTATTCACCTTTAGAGGCTCATGCGGCTCAAGTCTATACCAAGGAAATGTTTCGACAGTTTCAAGAGGAACTACTAAAGTCGAATCAATATGGCATGACAAAGTTGCACGAGTATTCCACCAGAGATATCAAGGTTTATGCTTTGACAAATGTGACGAACTTCGCCAATCCGTGCTCTTCGTCGGCTCCGAGGACCAGACGACATTTTACCGTAGAAGTTTGTAAGGACACCGGGTTGGTTAATTGCAACTGTCAACTGTTTGAGCATAAAGGTATACTTTGTCGACACGCGTTGAGGGTTTTGAGCGCCAAGAATGCTAGTGAAATCCCTCCACCGTATATCTTGGAACGGTGGACGAAGGAAGCCAACAGAGTCCACGGTCACATTCCTTACGTGCCCAATGTTTCAGTTGATTTCGAGCAATCTGAGACGCTGCGATATAATCACCTTTGTAACATCATGCACGGTTTATCAATGGATGCAGCGTCGACATTTGATGGGTACAGGTATCAAGTTGAAGCAGCCGCACGGGATAAGGCTAAGCATGCACAGTTTAGGATGGCATTACCAGAAACTGTGGACACTCCGACTACTCGGACAACTCCAGGCGGTAGATTCAATCGAGCCAAACAGCCAGTCATTGACGGCACTGACCTACAAGGTGAGGAGGACGACATTTTTGATCCAATTATTTCTCAAACAAAAGGGCGAAAACGAGCAATACGCATGAAGAATCCGATTGAAGAAGCAACGGGTCAAAAAAAATTACGAAAGTGTGCGTTGTGTAATAAGATGACTGATCATGACAAGAGAAACCATTATAAAGTGTTAGGTATCGAACCTGGCAGTATGGTCGAGGAGGACGATGATGAGGAAGAGTGTTAGGGTTAATGTTTCAGTTGTATAAATTGAACTTTTATAATGTTTAAATTTGTGATTTGGTTTGTGCAATCTTTAATTTGTGATTTGATTTGTGGATTATTGATATTTTTGGTAACTCCGTTTTCGGGCACACTTTAGGCCCCATTTGATAGCTTCCGAAAAAAGTTGTAATTTTTTTTGTCACTTTTTTTCCGCTCATTGCACTTCAGGCACGCTAGTTAGCCCATTTGTAAGACTTTCGGCGAAAAACGAGACACATTAATTTTTGAGTTTTCCTAGGAAGGGCCTATTCGGGCACACTTTAGGCCCCATTTGATAGCTTCCGAAAAAAGTTGTAATTTTTTTGTCACTTTTTTTCCGCTCATTGCACTTCAGGCACGCTAGTTAGCCCATTTGTAAGACTTTCGGCGAAAAACGAGACACATTAATTTTTGAGTTTTCCTAGGAAGGGCCTATTCGGGCACACTTTAGGCCCCATTTGATAGCTTCCGAAAAAAGTTGTAATTTTTTTTGTCACTTTTTTTCGCTCATTGCACCTCATGCACGCTAGTTAGCCCATTTCTATGAATTTCGGCGAAAAGCGAGACGCGTAATTTTTTCGAATGCCGTCATATGAAAGGTATATTCGCGCACATTTTAGCGCCAAATTCATAGCATGCGAAAAATTATGTACATTTCTTTTTGGTACAGTTTTTTGTAACATCACAGCAGCTAGCCACGCACGTCAGGATAATGGTAATGAAGGCGTCTAGCTTCATTCTTTTTCAGCTCCCAGGCTATCCTATACCTAAACGTCAAGGCATCCTTCCTAGTCCACGAGGAGTGTTTGAGCACTTCCGAGCGAGCAATGTAGTCCATGTACTTGAGGACGTAAATCCCGCAATCGTGACCGTTATATTGCTTTGGTCGGTCCTTTATCATCACGACCGTCCAAGGGTCACCCTGTGGCCGTCCGCATGCTAGCGAGAGGACAGTAGTCTGCATCCAACAATAAAAACGAGAATCAAGCCTATGAGACAAGAACAATATACTATGAGCCAAGGTCAAAAAATAAATACTAACCACTAAAGTGATGTACTCGTTGTACATCTGTGCCAGCAGCTGTCCAGGCTCGTCCTCCCTTAGGCTATCGTATATGTGAACCGTTCTGAACGCTGGATGGAGAACTAATAGGAACCAGTGGTTTGCATGATGACAGGGTATCATGATAAGGTTCGCATCAGCAGCGGGACATTGATAGTCTGCGTTCATCATGCCTAACACGTTTCGACCTGGTTTCCACTTACTCCTGCCGCCCCCTCGCCTCCATTCTGTGAATTCTCTCACCGTTAATTCCACAAAATGAGTGGGATACATGTTAAGCTTCAAATATTCAGAACGGTTAAAACGTTGCTCTCTAATCCGGAGCAGTTCTATGTAAGCGTTCATGACAAAATTTGAAAGATCTGTCTCCGGCGCCAACGTTCTGATATCCTCATGACCTAGGAATGTCGCAAGGGGAAAGTCTGCTGAATTGACAGGCTCATGCCCGAAGTAGTGCCGGTCGATCCAAGCCATCTTGTCCGACCTCAATGGCTTCGTCGCTTGTCCTTTGTCCGACCGAAAGCTTGGGCGCGAGGCCTGGATTCCTACTTGGGGAACCTGACTCTGGCACTGAGAGTCGTATGCGTCAGGAGGCAAGCGACTATACGGCTCCCACACCTGACTCTGGGGCTGATAGTCGTACGCGTCAGGAGGAGGGCGACCAGACGGCTCCCACACCTGACTCTGGGGCTGATAGTTGTACGCGTCAGGAAGAGGGCGACCAGACGACTCCCACACCTGACTCTGGGGCTGATAGTCGTACGCTTCAGGACGAGGGCGACTAGACGGCTCCCCTTCGTAACCCCGGTACGCAAGACTAAAGTTTTGAACTTCAGTCTTGTACTTCTCAATGGACCTCTTGAGATTGTCAGGAGCCTGCGCGACAAACCAGTCAAACGACTCCAGCTGCTTGAACACCTCAATGCCCTGGTCAACCTAAAAAACATGCATAGAAAATATGGCTAATCATATTTGACAAATGGTCGATAAGGTGCGCAAATAAATTATCAAACAACACTAGCATGACTTACAATGGCCAATGCCCAGAACTGGTCATAGACCTCACGTGGCGCGTACGATGTCTTCTTCACCTGGGAAGGGCGATTCACCCTCGTGCGCGTCACCCTGAGAAACCACTGTAAGTATTCCTCAGTACTAATGCCGTCGTGCTTCAGCGATACAAGGCTATCATACGTTTCCTGCCAGGTATTCCACTGGTGCACCTCGTCACCCAACAAAATCAAGGCATCAGCCACCTCGAAGTTCGGCCCTCGACCACCCCTGTATGGCCGCATGTCTACAGCGGGTTTTGGTATCCCTTGTGGACAGCCAGCTTGCTTCATAGCTCGATCGGGCATCTGAAACTCACATTCTTCGAAGTGAATGAGCGGCACCCGAACCAAACCTGCCAGCACGTACGACACCGGAAGTTGCCAACACCACTCATCCAACAGATGCATCACCTTGCCATATGGCTGCCACGTCACCTGGGATGCATCTAGTATCTCTAGTTCCCCCCGATAGAACTTTAGATGGTGGTGAGGGTCTACCCGTCTCCACCTCCGGTTGGTCGTAGGCCCCCAGGCCCACACCCTAGGCCACGTCTCATCGGAATCTACCAACGGTTGTGGACGACCCATGGGTAGCCTCTCGTAAGACCAAACCTGTGAATGCAAACATTATATGGAATTAGTAATTAATCCCGAATATATTGACTAAGGATCCTACCAAGAAAATAAATGCTCATACCTGTAATAGAGTCAGGCAGGCGGCAATGGACTTGGCACCGTTTCTCGTAGCCTTATGCAGTGCTCGATATAGGTGCGCAAGGACAGCTGAACCCCACGAATAGGAGTATACCTCCTCAAGATCCTCCAAGAACACCATATACTTCGGATGCACCGTGTTTTTCGAATGCGTCGGAAGTAATATAGCTCCAATAATATACAGAAGGAATGCCTTCGTATACGTCACGAAATCTTGAGGAGTGTATTCATCCGGTAGCACGCCGTACTGCTCTCTCAGCCATTTAAGCTTGACGCCGTTTGTTGTAAGCGCTGCCCTTGGAATTCCCGGAAAATACTGCATAGCCATATTCGCTATGGATGCAGACGGCACGTTCAAAGTAACGGGTCTGCCGTGACATGGGATTCCAAGTATAAATCCGACGTCCTCTAACGTAACAGTCATTTCACCAAACCGGAAGTGAAATGAGTTCGTCTCGCTCCTCCATCGTTCAACTAGAGCGGATATAAGGCAATCGTCGTGTCGAGACCATTTCCCGGGATCGGTGAACAGGGTTAAATTTTGACGGTGTAATAGCTGTATTTGTTCCTCGTTTAGTACCCACTCTTCAAGGTGCCTTGTGCTTTGAATTGTTTCCAAAACACCCCTATCGACACCGTCAAATACGTGCCTCGCGACGTGGTCATCGTCATCGTATAGGATTGATGTATCATGAGGTCCAGAGCTGAAATTCATACCTTTAAGAACAAAATATAATTATAAACCAACTTAGCGTCCATAATATCCATAATATTTACATTCCAAAACTATAACTGGATCTTTAACCTAGCTTACCAACACATTAGCAATAGTCATTATTTCAATGTATTAAAACAAATCCTCAATTCCCACCACTCCGAACGCTTAATTACGCTAGTTCCCACTGAATTTAGCGCCAACGTGGTTATATAGCAATATATAGCCCGATGGCCCCTACACCTCCAACACCTCAAAACCGCTTTAAAGTCAAGTTTTTAAATGTATTACGTCAATTATATACCAAATATATCAGGAAAAATTTTAAAGGGGGCAAGTTACCAAAACACCCGCTACTTATGCAAAATATCCCCTGGCAGTCATCGCCGGTGCGTCACAAGGTTCAGAACATCTGGAACAAAATAAGTTTTCGGGTGTCTCACACCCTTTCCTGAACTAAAAGTTATTTTAAGGTATGAATTTTAAGCTGGATCCTTCCTAGCAAAATAGCCCCCGAACATCGGCAAATTACCGAAATGCCCCTGAGCGTTCACTATCACCCCAACGCCCCCGAACCAGCTTCAAAACAACATTTCAGGTGGTTTACTTACATTTCTGGACTAAAAAGTCGTTTGAAAAACTTGGCACGGGAAAATTACCAAAACACCCCTTGGCGCGGGAAAATTACCAAAACACCCCTACGCGCGCCACGTCAGCTTCAAAACAACATTTCAGGTTTTGTAATTATATTTCTGGACTAAAAAGTCCGTCAAAAAACTTAGCACTGTAAAATTACCGAAATACCCCTCTCGGGGCGGCGAATTACCGAAATGCCCCCTGGCATAAAAAAATATCAAAAGTGCTTCGAAATGCTACTTGAGGCTTCCTGAATTCATTCTTGACATAAAAAGTATTTTACGGAGGTTTCGCCCAAAAATCGCGAACCGGTGTCCGGATCAAGCGCTTAAAGGGCCGTTCGGCCAAAAAAATAGGTAACGGCTTCGGAATGGCCCGAATTCCTGGGGAATGGAACTTCCCAACATCCTAGGATTCTCATAAAAGTTTCGCGCGAAATCGCGCTAGCTTGATATTTTAAAATACACTGCAGAGTTACAAGGTTCCCCGTATCAGTTAACCCCTTTCCAGTCTTTGGAAAAATCTGAAATTTTTACCTGAGACAGATCCTTTAAGAATAACTAGGGTCTCTTTTTTGTATTTTGGCAAAATCTAGCTCTAGCTATTTTTTATAAATTCGTGAAAAACTGTCTATATTTGGCACCCTAAAAAATCTCTGTTTTGGAATCTATAAATGTAATACGCTGATTTGTATAAACCTAACATTGAATTATAAGGAAATTCAAAATACTTACTTGTTGTGACTTGATGTATTTAAAGAAAAAACTACCGATCTTCTAGCGGTTATCCACGATCTTCTAGCGTAAAATTTTTTGATTTGTATTGTTGTGGAGATTATGTAGGTGAGATATGAAGTACGAAGGAAGTTGGTAAAAGATGACAGAGTGCAGAAGAAGGGTTCGGGGGAGGGGATTATAAAGAGAGAAGCGAGGAAGAGAGAAGAAAAAAGACAGAAAAAAGTGAGGAAGGGTGGGTGTTTATGCGGTCAAAGGCTGCTGCAAAAAAAAAATTCGGCAGAAGGACACCACGTTGGGGCATCACGGGGGAGGGAAGGACGACACGTGGCATCGTGGGGAAGGACACCAGGTGGGGCATCACCCGGGGGGGGCGCCACGTGGCAGGGGAGGGGGGCAGGGACCAACCGCGGGTTGTAGGAGCGGTTGGGCCCTGCGGATGAGGGGAGGGGACGCCACGTGGCAGAGGGAGGGGACCAACCGCGGGTGGTACCGGCGGTTGGGCCACGTGGCATCCCCTCCCCCTGCCACGTGGCAGGGGGAGGGGATGCCACGTGGCAGGGCCATCGCTAATACCGCCGGTTGGCCATGCTGGTGGGCCACGTGGCAGGGGGAGGGGGACGCCACGTGGCAGGGGCCATGGGGTTGGGCCACGTGGCAGGGGTGGGGGACGGCACGTGGCAGGCATATTAATGCCAACCGCTGGTTGTGCATGCGGTTGGTGTCCTTTTTCTCTCTCTCGCCATTTTCTCACCATTTCTCGTGCCATTTCTCGTGCCTTTTTTGCCATTAATGCAGTGACCGTACACCTTTTTCGCCTTTTTGTCCCACGTGGCCAACCGCTGGTAAGACCAGCGGTTCGGTGGAGAAATTTGTTATTTCTCCACCGGTGGGTGTGGATCGGTCCCCTATATATATATATATATATATATATATATATATATATATATATATATATATATATATATATATATATATATATATATATATTATAAGTGGCAGCCGTCATACTCCCCCATATTTTCTCATCTGATACGTGACATTGAGAGTGTGTGTGTGTGTGTGTGTGAGAGAGAGAGAGAGATTCTGAGAGAGAGAAAGGGAAGAGATCGAAGAGAATTCCGGCAAGTGTGAGAAGGTTTTCGATAAGTTTCTAACCCTTATGGCTGGATTACTGAAGAAACTGAAGCGTGGATCATCATCACAAAAAACACCACATCATCACAAGCACCACCACCAGCACAAGCACCGCATCACGGTCATCACAAACACCAATCCAAGCACCATCACAACCATTCGTTCCTGGACGAATGAGTACAGGCTGTATGATAGATACCCAAGCCAATTGGGAGTTCAATCAAAACATTCCAGATCTTGAATACACGCCTTCACAAGACCCCCCGCATTATAGTCAAGGACGCAGCTCGGTTGGCGAAGCTACTACTCCGTGGCATAATCTTAACCCTATGCCTGGTCATGATGAAGAAGGGCCGAGCAATGCCTCCGGTAATGAGCCAGAAGTCCAAAAGAAAAAAGAAAGCCGAGTGTTGGAATCATTTTGATGAAGTTATGGTGGACGGCATCCGAAAAGCTCGATGTAAGTACTGTGCTAAATTATTTTCGTCTGGTAGTGGTAATGGACATCTTAACAGGCATTACCCTCAGTGTGCACCTCGACAAGGCCACGTCGAACCTACCCAAACGCAGTTATCTTTTGACGGTAAGTTATTTGTTTATAATCAGCGAGAGCAAAGAGACGGTCTCGCTGAATTTGTTATTCACGATGAACAAGCCTTTTCTTTTGCCGATAATGCTAAGCACTCTAGATATATGAACACATACGTTCAACCTTTGTACAAAAAGGTTCATAGAAACACAACTAGATCCGATGCACTCCGACAGTATAATGCTGCTAAAGCACGCCTGATCGATTATTTCGATAATTTTGACGGTAAAGTTAGTCTTACTTCTGATATTTGGCAATCTCTGTTTACTTTTGTTAGTTATACTTGTGTGACGGCCCATTGGATTGATGCAGATTGGATTATGCACAAGAGAATCATCGCTTTCGAGCTCTTTCCTTTTCCGCATGATGGAATGAACATTGCTACTATTATATTAAAAGCATGTACCACATTTAAATTAAAGGATAAGATTATGAGTATTAGTTTTGATAATGCTTCTAACAATACAGCTGCTGTTGATGCTTTAGAAGAGAGCCTCAAACCTGTACTTTCTGGTAAATTATTTCATGTTCGTTGTGTTTGTCATATAATTAATTTAATTGTTCAAGATGGTTTAGCTGCTGCAGGAGATATTCTTGTCAAAATGAGGGGTATGACAGCGTATGTTAATAGTTCGAGTCCGAGAACACAACAATTTAAAACGTTGTGTGTTGAATATAATATGCCTCGCAGGAGAGCAGTTACAGATGTGGTCCACAGGTGGAACTCTACATACCATATGCTTTTACACATTCTGGCATACAGAGAAGTCTATACGCATTTTCTACTAACCTTGTTCCCAGCCGGCTTGCCAACTCAAGAGGAATGGCAGATGGCCACATACCTAGCTGAATTTTTGGAGGTATTTTACACGTCTACCAATTTATTGTCTGGTACGTACTATCCCACCTCTCCTCTCGCTGTAATAGAAATTCTCAAGATGGCTACAATGTTAACAAAATGGAGATATATAGGACCCTTTCAGGAAATAGTAAAAGTGATGGATAAAAAGTTTAATAAATATTGGAGTGAACTGCCTGTTATTTTTACTGTGGCTACTTGTTTAGATCCTAGGTTAAAGTTGCATGGCGTGAACGTCTCGATACAAGAGATATCGAAATTAATGTGCTACCCAGTAGAGGACACAACCGCACTCACAGCGAAAGTGAGCAAGACATTTGAGGAATTGTTCAACCTCTATCGTAATTCTGCTGACGTGCGCGGGCGAGCTTCATCATCGACTGTTGAGAGGTATTATGCGCCATACCTTAAGGGCTTTGAACATCTAGTAGCAAGACAACTACCAGGTGAAGGTACTTCTAATTCGGCAGGTTCGTCTACTTTTTCCTCTTTTAATGAGATTGGTGTATATTCAAATACTGATCATTATTCTGATTTATCAATGCAAGAACAGGTTAATTTTAATTTGTTAAATTTTTGGAAACAAAATCAAAACATGTATAAAACTTTATCCCAAATTGCACGGGATGTACTGCCAGTGCAAGCCTCCACGGTTGCTTCAGAGTCGGCATTTTCAGCGAGCGGGAGGGTTTTGGATGACAGGAGGAGTCGTCTTAACCCCGAGTCGCTCGAGCTATGTGTATGTTGGAAGGATTATCTTGATGCGAAATACCGCGAGCAAGATAAACCGATTGATGATAGGAAGAGCAGTGACTCGGATATTGAAGTACTTCCTGATGATTAGGTAATTTTTTTTATTTTCTTTCTCTCAAGTTTTAAGAATAAAAATTTTCACAAAATATAATTTTTTTCATATATATATATATATATATATATATATATATATATAATAAGTTTTTATAAGTAAGATAGATATTTTTCTATATATATATATATATATATATATATATATATATATATATAAATAGGTAACTTCGCCTGTTTGTTTACAAGCAGCCGGTCCCAAGCCCGGATAAAAGGAGGAGGGCCTATGAACACATTTATCTTCAATTTAACTCTATCAATTTGAATATTTGAATGTTAAAAATATTATTGTTTACACACATATTACCACGTAGTTTACCAATAAACTGTTTACAGAACTTTTTATCTGATTTATTATTAATTGCTTATATTGATTCAGCTCAGTTTCTATGATAGATTATTGTGTGCGTGTCTAGGGCTGTGTAATGTTGCTACTACTTGCTTGCATACACATAAGGTAAAAAGTTTGTGCATATGACTTCAACAGATGTTATTGCAAAAAAAAAAAGGAAAAAAAAAAGAAAGGAGAAGATGTTACTGTAATAAAAAAGGAAAGAAAAGGCTTTTCTTTCAATGCAAACATTTTCTATTTACCAAACTTCCGAAAAATGCTACTTATAATGCAAGTAGGCCAAAAAAGGCTTGTCAATATTACACAAAATTAACATGTATCAATCTCAACCTTAATTTGATGTATTATTATTGGTCATCGATGTAGGTGAATAACTATGAGTTGGGAAGAGAAAAAAAATATTAAACAGGGCCCGAGCCTGGCCCAAGTCCGGCCCTAGATATTGGGTCTAGGGCCAGGGCTTGGACTGGGCTCAATTTCCCCTTCATCTGGCCCGACCCCGGCCCTGTTTCACGGCAAGTTCGATGGGCTTGGGCTGGGCTGGCCCATTGACATCTCTACTTTATCGGGCCATAATGTTTGTAAGCGGTGGAAATTGTGTTGATTAATTGCCTGCATGTTCTCGTGCTAGTAGTAACGATAGGTCTCTAGAAATATTACTTCCCTAAGTTTTCTCATAATCTCTCTAGGCGAGTCAAAACATTTCGTAAAGTAAATGTCATAGCAAAATTCAGTGTTCACTCTACTGGATTATAGTTTAAAGTGTCGATGAAACTTTGGTTTGTGCTCCGGCGTGTAGAACAACCAGTATGACATCCTTCACATGTAAATTACGCATGAAATTTCACCTATAAAGTATCTAGATCTATTTCTTATATATAAGGTTTACTATTTTGCCCGCCATTAATCCTGCAAACCTAGAGAAATATAAAAGTAAGGACCCAATAAATTCTTTTAGAAAACCTAATTAACATGGATAAGTGATGCTCTCTAGAGTACCCTCTAAAGCACACACTTCGTTGATAAATAAGACCCTGAACTTGATTCATCGATTATCACATGAGCACTAAAAACACTATCTCAAACCTTAGCACACAACTTATATTTGTAATCTATGCCTAAAACTAGCCACAAAGAAACAAACAA
Organism: Escallonia herrerae; assembly: GCA_033070095.1. NCBI lineage: Eukaryota > Viridiplantae > Streptophyta > Magnoliopsida > Escalloniales > Escalloniaceae > Escallonia > Escallonia herrerae. The sequence goes on along the minus strand of JAVXUP010001472.1, from coordinate 214,817 downwards.
ATCAAAGTTAGAACCGAATACGAAGGAGTTGCAATGCCCAAAGGGATCATAGCAATATATGTAACTTCGGAGCTGATGATCCCTTGTTACTGTCGAAACTTAGTTTAAGTTGTCAGCGCGGTTCACTGTCTATCCATCGTGATAGAGGGATCCGATCACTTTTTTCTTAAAGCTTTCCCGTCGCCCGCCCCATTATGGGGGCGGACGTTGACACGAATGGTACCGTCCATCCCATTATATAACGGAGGTCCGCTCCATCATGTGGCGGACAACGAGTTAAAAAATAGTAGATTTGGAACGCCCGCCTTGTAAACGTGGACCATCAGATTGCGCTCTAAGTTGTCAGCGTTGTCATTTTATGAGTTTCCAGGTAACTTTACATAATTAATCACCTTGTCTTACTTTATACGGTCAACCATATAGTGTATCGTGCTTTACGCTTAAATATATACATATATATATACTGGTGCTGAATTATGCCAGATCGCGATAATCTCTGCTTATCTCCATTTTAGCCGACGCAAAATACACACACACACACACACTAGAAATCCGAGGATTAAACTATACAAAGCTAAACAAACACATTTCCAAAGGTAAAATCGACGAAAACGAACGAAACCCATTTCCCCTGTTCCTCGGTTTGCAGAAATATTCAAAAGATCTGTTGACCCGGAAAGAAGGGAACACACACCCAGCCGGAATCTGGTTCTAGGGCTCGGAGATGGACGCGCCAGCTCAGCAATCCGACACCGTAATGTCCGACGCGGCGACCGCGCCGCCCCAGCCGGCGGCCGGGATCGAGGCTATTCCGGCGACTCTGAGCCACGGCGGCCGGTTCATCCAGTACAACATCTTCGGCAACATCTTTGAGGTCACCGCCAAGTACAAGCCCCCCATCATGCCCATCGGCAAAGGTGCATACGGCATCGTTTGGTACTACATCATCTCTCTCCCCTCTCTCTCTCTTTCTGTATATATATCTACGAATAAACGTGTGTGAATATCTGATTATGGCTGAAATTTGGTGATTTTATTTATTATTATTTTTTTGTGTCATTAGTTCGGCGTTGAATTCGGAGACGAATGAGCATGTGGCGATAAAGAAGATTGCTAACGCGTTTGATAATAAGATTGATGCGAAGAGAACGCTGCGTGAGATCAAGCTGCTGCGGCATATGGATCATGAAAACGTCAGTGAGTGATGTGTGAATGTGTACTATTTCGTGGTCATTTATGCAATTGGTGTGTTCTGGAAAGATTGAATTTTTGCGGTTGAATAAGGTTAAAGCAGAGCTTACGCGAAGTGATATCTGTCAGGTGTAGGGCTTAACTACTTTTTGAGATTATGCAGGAGAGTGTATGTTTAAAGAATAAATAAATAGACAAACTGTGTGTAGTGATCAAGCATTTGATGCTAATTAAGTTTGAGGCCAGAGAGTACTCTCTCGTTATCTTGCTTCTTTGCAAGTTAATTCATCTTAGTGCATGCTGCATTTCAAACATGAAAAGTGTGGACTCTCTCTTCAGCTCCCTGATTATTTAGGAATGTGTTTGTCCTTTTAGGCCGCTTGAGTGATGATGAACTATCTGACAAAAAATTTATGCAGGCCTTTAAAAGCTTTCTTTAACTATGCTACTGGAGATATCAAGTATAATCGAATGCCGTACAGCTACTGTCATGCTAAACTGTCATCACAGTTTGGCGCTGCATGCTGCAGATTTTGATTTGTTATAATTAGTAGATTGATATTTAGTTATAAGAGATAGGTTGATTGACGTTTCCCTTTTCCTCCATAAATTTGTATCTGTTGACATTAGAAGGTTTGGTCATGGCATTAACAGTCGAATTGAATGTTTCCTTCTATACAACCAAATTGCTTAGAAGTGGCGTTTACAGTTTCCTTTCGGAACTTACGTTCGCAGCCCAAAACGTCGCATCATTTTCTTCAGTGACTCTATCCTCTTTGCAAGAATATTGCCATGTAGACTATTGTGATCCTGGGAAAGACAGATCTTTCCCCTGACACATGAAAACCCAATTTGGCATGGTCTTGCGGTTGGTTTTTGTCCGGGTTATACTCTAGCTTTTCTTTTTTTTTTCCCTCTTTTTTTGGGTAGGGTGGGGGTGAGGGGCGCTCTTGTCTTTATATGGATTTGTTTGATGGCTACATGTATACATGCAAGCATGTCCTTGGTTCTTGTCAATATACTTGTCAACCAAGAAAAATGTCTTGTTAGATTTTTGGTGTAACTTGATATAATATCTCCAGAGTAAATTGGACTCGAGGATTTTGTGTACAACAGTCACCTGTTGAGAAGCAGTCTACTTGCTGAAAAGATATACTTTAACACACTAGCATTAACCTGTGCAGTTATTGCACTGAGCCATTGAAAGAGGATATATACATTAAAAGAAAATACCAAAAATAATGTCATTCTCAAAAGTTTGCAAAATGGTAATAATCTACTTTTGCCTACAGAGTTGCAATTAGACTTGGTTTTCATCCTTGGTATTTTTTTGGAAAAGCCTCGGGCTTTCCTTGTTGAGGAGAAAAAATTTCTTATCAAAGTTATATTGGGAAAACGATACAGATAATGCGCCAATGAATGAGTGCAGTGAACTATAAAATCGACAAACCACTGGTGATTGAGGATAAAACATAATGATGAGATGACGGTGGAATTTGGGAATGAAGGAGGGATGTATGAACGCACATCTGGACATAAAGGAAGTAGTAGGTAAAGAAGACATATATAAAGGCTAAAATGGTCTTTGGCATGTTAATTCAAGAATTCGAATCCAGGCCCAAAAGGAAAAGAAGTAACTTAAAAATAAAATTTTAAAAAAATCACGTGTTTGTGCTCTGTTGGTTGTTCAAAAGCAAAACAAGCATTTACTGTTTTAGGGAAAAGAAAAAAGGAAAGAAATATGAATTCCAAGCAATTTAAGCCCAAAACTATATCAGAAAGAGCATAGTGAAATGCTAATGAGCTTGTTAATTTGGGTTGTGCGAAGACACATGTCATGTAAAGAGGAAAGTCAGATGTCATCATCAGAGCATCCTAATTGTGGCACATCTTGAGATTATATGAATAGCTAGATTCCCATTTTTAACTTATCTAGCGGTTTATGTGGTCCAGTATCTAGGAGTATGTATGCATATAGTTATCCATTAACATGAAATTTAGCTGATTTGAGCACCTTTTTAATTTGATTTATCATTCTAGGGACTTAGTTGTTATGCTGACAAGAGGCTGTCTAAAAATCAAGAATCCTCGAACGCTAGATATCTCTCTATTTGGTAGTTCATTACGAATTGGCCGGAGACTTGATGTGGCATACATATCCTTGGCACAAAGCTGCTGCCATATGGCAGCTCTTATATTTCTAGGCCCCTGGTATGATAATGTCTATCCAATTGATCTTGGTGAGGAGAGCTAAAGTAAACTGAAACGGGAAGAAATTTCGATGAATTTGGTATATACCATTTTGGAATCATCAATCCTAGTTGCTCTTAGCGAAGCTTAATTCCCCTAAGTTGTTTCGGGTAGGAATTTGATGAGGGAATCAAGGACAAAGAAGAATTCGAAATACAGTGTGTTAATTCTCCACTGTGGTTAAACTAAGATGATAGATCTTCAGTTAAAAAGGATTTTGAATAACGAAACGAGGGTTCGCCTATTACAAACACGACTTTAAATAATAAATGGCTGTATTTTGTAATTACCGAAGTCTTGAATACGGCCCTAAAAGGCGACCGATGATTCAAATTTGAATATCAATACCCGTACTCACATGTCTTGATTAGATTCTATTTAGATTTCTACCTTTTGCCCCAGCTAAACTCCTCAAGAAGTTCCTAAGCAATAGTTCTTCTAGAAATGCATAGTTGGCCCTCATTGAGAAGTCCCCGCGGCTTTAGAACAAGTCTAAATTCCTATCAGAACGGGACCTTTTGTGGTCTCAAGTTTCTTGTTGATTTGGTCACTTGATTTGGCAATTTATTGGATACTTAATGTGGCAGACTTGAAGACTTCTTCAGCAACGTAATGTCTGTCATTTCTTTAGCTTCCAATTACACGCGTTGCTTGGGTTGTTAAGAAACGATTAGTTTGTCTCGTGATGGAGAGGAGGGCAGTAGTACTGAGGTTGCTACTGGTGGTGATAGAGATGAGGAGAGCGAGGATGGAGTTGAGGGGCTGGGAATGCGTTTACGAAGTTGTAGTTTATTTTATGATGTCTTACATTGCAATATGAATACTTATTCTATATTAATAGTGATGATGTGGGTAAAGAATTGTATGTTTTACCTTCTTAGCTTGTTCTTTTCGTGGTGGGGGTTGGATAGTGGGAAGTAGGGGTGAAGGTATTGTAGTTGACCAGTATTGAAGTGATAATGATGTCTTTATACAGAGGAAGTGGAGGTTGTACACGAAGATGAGGTTGATAAGTATTGGAGTAAGTATGTGACATGGGAGGAAACTGATGTCAATATTGGGGAGATATATGTGCGTGGAGCTTCGGAGGATAAACTTTTGTAAGAATGACCTTTTATTACTCAATGGACATTGAAAAGCTGAAGATAATGCTGAAGCAGTTGACTGGATCCTGAAATTGAAAACACAAGGGTGATGACTTTGCCTTGTCACTGCCTGGCACCATCTTCATCAATACCAACACCTTTTATAGCCACCAAAGCACCACTATACGTGTCTTCAGCCGCCAATTGCAAGTATAGCAGTTGTTTTGCTACTTCAAATTGCATCAACATCATCATCTTTGTGTTTACAAACCTCACGAGTTACATGAACGCAATCTATTTGGACGTTAAATCTATTTTGAAATAGTTTCTTTAAAGTCTTTAGGTATCTACAGATTGTTCAACTTTGCTGGTCAGTGGTCACTATTTGTCCATCTCTTGATGTGTTATCCTTGTACCCTTTTGATCTTCAGTTCACGAGTGAGCTTTTTTTCTTTGCATTTGATCTTACTTGTGATTTATCGTGAATCCTTTTCATTATATATTTTCGTTAAAAACTCTTCTCTTGTACATGCAGCCAACTTGTTGCACCATGATGTTATTGCTGTTAATTTTTTTTTTTCATCATAAACTCTCACTATGATGCTGTTTAGCTGTTTTAAGTTCCCTTTTGTCTATTGGTGCTTTCACGTACATGTTATGGTAGGGCAACAAGTTGCATGTTTCTGCCAGATTTGAGCTTATTTTTTTCCCTGCTGTTTTAAATTGTAGTTCAGTTATTCTGCATGGTAAAATAACTCCACTTGAAGAAAATTGTGCCGATGCCATAGCTTGATGCGAGGTTCTCATTGTCTTATGCACTTTTCTAATATACATGCAGGTTGTGGCAATTAGAGATATAATACCACCACCTCAGAGGGGATCATTTAATGATGTTTACATTGCCTATGAGCTTATGGACACAGATCTCCATCAAATTATCCGTTCTAATCAATCACTGTCTGAAGAGCATTGCCAGGTTTTACATTAAACAAAAGTTCCTTGGTTGAATATTCATATAGAAACTTTGATACTTATACCAGTATGCCTTTTATGGTTTAAATTGTTTCCAATTTATGCTATCCTTTCCCAGTATTTAAATCAGAGGTCATAATGTCTTTGCCTGTGGTATCATCGTCCCTGGGTCAAACTTTAGAAAAGACAGCCCTTTCTTGTTTTCAAATCTTTTATGTAGGTGTACTGCTTCAAATGCTCATTCTTGGAGAATAAGAAGCACTAGGAAAAATCGCGTAGAAAGACATGGCCGATATAACAACCTGAGTATGGAAAGCAAATAAGGGAAGATGTTGATGTGCTTCACCTCATTAGACAATATGTTGATGCGTTTCACCTCATTAGACAAGAAGAATTGCACTTCTTGATATAGGGTGAACATTACTAGAGGTTTCAATAAACTCGTACACATTTCCCAAGAGAAGGTACATTACATACTTCCCAAGGGTTTGTACAATCCTTTATTCGGATGCTCATTTAAGAAAAAGAAACATTAGGATCCGGAGAAACCAAAATGAGTTAAATAAGGAAAGATATTTCTTAAAAATTGTTGTCCGTTATGAAAAGTCAAGTAGTTTTGATGTCAGTTATCCTTCATACCCCTCTGTTTTGAACATTAAATAGTGTCAAGTATACAAAAATACTGCATTAATCACCAATACGGGTATAAATGGAAATCAATCCTATGGAAATGATACTAGTCGCAGTTATATGGGTCTACTATAACTGTGTTCTAAGTCAACAAGTCTGAGGGAGTAGGCAACAAGTCTGGTGATCCTGGTTCTTGAAATCCTAATTCAATTACTGGAACACATATGGTGCAGATTGATTCGGTTTACAGTAAACAAACATGGGCTTACTGTGGAATCAGCATAACGTTTTATTGGTTGGTCTTGTATTTATTGTTGCGGGCTCAATCTTCTATCTTCAAGCTTTGATCGTCAATTTTTACTCTCTAACAGATAAGCCCTTTCTGCAACAAATTTGTCTTCTGGTTATATTTCTTACCTTCCCTTTCCCTCTCCTTTCATATAGGCAATTAGCTTTCTGCACCTTTTTTCTTAGAAGGATTACTGTTTCCTTGCAAGGTTACGTACTGAGAAGTTGGTGTAATTCTTTTGGATAACTGAATTTCATTATGTACGAGGATTTGTCTCGATCTTCTCATGATTTCCTTAGGAGTGTAGGTTTAGGGCTCTACCCCACTGAGCTGCCTACACCAATATTTTTGTGGGGGTGTATATATGTAGAGGGAGCTCATCCCTATCCATAGCTGGGGTGGCCTCTTGGCCCATGTTGTGCCGTTTATCACACCAAGTGGATGGTATCACACCAAGTGGATGGTCCCTGATACTTATACATATAGAAAGTTCACATCACCAAGTATTCACTTGAAGTGACTGGTTAAGATTAGTCAAAGTCCTTAGGATGAGTAGATTTGTGGGTTGCTGTGGTCTTTCGTTGTCCACTATATAGTCTCAAAGTACTATGACTTTGACATCCTTAACTTTTTCTTTAGATTGCTTGCTATGTTTTGTTCTTCATACTTCTAATTTCATCATCTAAATATGATTGGTGAGCCAGATAGCTAATGTAATAATTTTTATGCAGTATTTCCTGTATCAGATTCTCCGTGGGTTGAAATACATACATTCTGCAAATGTTCTGCACAGGGACTTGAAACCCAGCAATCTCCTCCTGAACGCCAACTGTGACCTAAAAATATGTGATTTTGGATTAGCTCGTGTCACTTCTGAAACAGATTTTATGACAGAATATGTTGTTACAAGATGGTACCGGGCACCAGAGCTGTTGTTGAATTCTTCTGATTACACGGCGGCCATTGATGTTTGGTCAGTGGGCTGCATTTTCATGGAATTGATGGATCGAAGACCTTTGTTTCCTGGTAGAGACCATGTACACCAGTTAAGATTGCTTATGGAGGTGATTTTCATTAGTATATTTACTAGTATTTTTTTACATGTTCTGAATAAGAATGATCCAAAAGAATTAGCATCATAATTAGCCCCTCTTATTTGTTATTAGGAAAAGGAAAGTTGGTCTCATTTGTTTTTCGACTTTTTTTTGGGTGCAAATTTGGCCTCGATCTCTTTTCTTCCTTTTTGCACATGAAAAACTATCTAGGCATAGGAGGCATAATTTTTTTTTTAAAACTTATTCTCTTTCAGTATTTCTATTAGTATATCATTCCCCACATGTAAATTAAGCACTATTAGTGGAACTTTATGACGAAAAGTGATGTAGCACAAGTGCTAGTTTGTTAATCCTAAACTTATAGTTCTTTTTCCTTTTTTGAGGCAATACAACTGGAAATAGTATTAGAAGTAAGTTGACTCATGATTTTTCCTATAATTGGTCATTAAATTGCCCTTTCTGAACATATGGTAAGTTCTCCTACTTTCAAAGTTGGGTTACTGGCAGGTAAGCTAATTCTTGTAAATTATGTTATATACCGGGCTGAAACCTGTGTGAAACTAGAGTTTAAAAGGCACTTTCAGGATTTAGAGTTGGAGTCAGTTGATGCTTTATTGATCATTCTGGATGCTTTCTTATGTTGGTATAGAGTTGTATCCGGAGAAATGAGTGGACATGATGAAGTTTTGCTGCCCTTTGATTGATGTTTTCGTTGGATCGAAAAGTACCGGAGAAGGGGTGGCGTTTTTTTTTTAAACAAATGATGCAGAAAAAGCTCGAACGTCGAAAATTTAAATTTTTTTCTATAATTCTGTATTGTAATTGCGGTTTTCTTTGATGGAGAGATTTAGAGAGAAGAGGATCCTTATATGGTCTTTATACATCTGAGAAAATTATACAGTAGGTAGGATAATTATGTTGTGCCTTAGAGATGAAAGGAGTGCCTACGAAGCATGCTTATGCGATTAAAAATCTTAAAACGAAGCGACTACTAGTGCGAGAAAGATGAATGGAACGACTTGTGAGTTTCTAGTTACATTTGGACTTTACTGATGGTCAGCTTTCAGCCTATTTACTTTGTTTATCAACGAGCTTACGAAGAATATCATGGTGAGGTCCCATGGTGTGTGTTATTTTCAGGTGATGTATTTCTACTCGATGAGATTAGAGTAGGACTGGATGTTCATTGTGAATTATGGAGGACTACTGTAGGATCCAAAGGCTTTAGGATAAGCATGACTAAGCCAGAGTACATGGAATGCAATTTTGATACAGCTAGGAGGAGAATCGAGTAGGTAGTATGGGTGGATGACAGTAAAAAAATGTTGGATCAGTATTGCATGAGGAAAGGTTGGTGAGGATCTTTTCCACAGGGTTAGTGCAAGTTGCCTAAAGAGGTGGTCGTCTTCTACGTTGTTGTGCTATCATAATATTTTTCTCAAAGTTGTGGGGAAAATTTCGTAGGACAAGGAGGCCAGTATTTTTTTGTGGTTCCGAATGTTGGCAAGCTAAGAAACACCATACAGGATGCAACTAGCTGAGATACAACGCTTAGGTGGATGTGCGGCTACACAAGAAGGATTGAATACCGAACGGGGATATCCTTAACGAAGTATGGGTGGTGATAACTTAGGAAAAAATGAAGGAACATAGTCTAAGATTTGAGTATGTCCGACGTAGGCCTTTATGCCCCTGTAAGAAGAAGTGGTATGTGCTAAGTTGATGGGGTAAGAATGCAAGTTGAGGTAGGTCAGACTAGGGATAACAAAGGGAAAAGTAGCTAGAATAGACTTCGTTGCTAGGAACTTATGGGGCATGCGCTTTGATAGGGGTGGTGGAGGAAAAGGACCCGTGTAGTCGACCTCAACTAGTATGCACTTTAATAGCGCTTTGATGTTGTTTATAATTGGGGTCCTTGGGGTATTTTGGCATTCCTAGGCTTCGATGAGGATTTTACCCTTTTCTAGATATACTGGTTTAGTTTTCACTTAGTTTATGTTTGTTACAAAATGTGAGTTTGTGAACATTCTTCAAGCGTCTGGCTTTGTGGATATATTTTAATTGCAACAACGGCCTTGGTTATAATCTGCCTGCCTTAGATTGACTCTATCTAAATGAGGCATACCAAAAATTGTACCTTTTGTGGTAGTGATTTCTGTTTTCATGTCATCCTCGTCAGTTTGTCATCACAATTGATAAACTACATATCAATATCGCTGCCGCCTGTCTTTAATTACCATCTCAACATACATCACTACCACCAACACATCTTGTTTTAGGAAAAAAAAAGTTGTTTAGATTGCACAAGTAGCTACAGAGCATACAACCAATGTCAATAGCACCGTCACAGTATTGAATCTGTCCTCAAGGCATGGCATACTGTCGATAACAATTAAAGATCTCTCTGTCGTCCAATTGAACCTATTATTAATGTTTTTTGTGGTTCTCCAGATTCGTGATCAAGTTCTCTTATTGGTGAGTTGTTTTTATGGCATTCAGAACCCATAGTTGTCTCAAAGTACCATTGTGGAGAAGAAAACCATTTCAGTTCTAACTAATTTACTCGACTGATTTGGACTGGTCGACTTCTATCTTGAGTTTGCTCCTCTCCTGTGTCAAATTTGTATTGGAGATGTTGGTTATTTAGCATGTGTATCTGATTTCTGACTTGCTGAAATTGTTTCAATAAGCGCATTGAGGGTCTGCCTTGCATTTTACACATGGTTTGCATCATTTTGTCTCAAATTACCTTTGTGGATAAGAAAACCATTTCAGTCCTAACTAATTTACTGGACTCATTTGGACTGGTCGACTTCTATCTTGAGTTTGCTCCTCTCCTGTGTCAATTTTGTATTGGAGATATTGGTATGTTATTTGGCATACGTATCTGATCTCCGACTTTCTGAAATTGCTTCAATAAGCTCGTTGAGGGTCTGCTTTGCATTTTAACATGGTTGGCATCATATAGTGACGTTTAAGCACACTTGAAGATCATATGGTCATTGTATGTGTTTGCTATACTTACCAGGTAATCCTATCTTCAAGTGAAGGAATAAAGGTTTAGAACCTATATTTACGTGCGCAGGCATGAATTTTGATATTTTAGGATGAAAGTCGACATATCTTGCAGCTAATTAGCAATGATACACTATTTTCTTCTAGTCCATCTTGTTGTAATTGAGTGATTCTCCTACATAATTACTAACTCTTCAACCTGATTAAACCTGTAGCTGATTGGTACCCCTTCAGAGGCTGAATTGGGATTTTTGAATGAAAACGCGAAGAGATACATTCGGCAACTTCCTCCTTACCGTCGGCAATCGCTTATTGAAAAATTTCCACATGTTCGTCCTGCTGCCATTGATCTCATTGAGAAAATGTTGACGTTTGATCCTAGACAGAGGATTACGGGTAAGGAAATTTCTTTACGCTACAAGTGTTCTGATTCCATGTACCATTCATTGCGCAAATTGCATTTATTATATTAATGAAATGCATGCACGTTGTTTGATTCAGATATCCTACACCTTTTCATGTAAAGGCATTTCTGACATGCTAATGCTGTTTACATGTTTGCTTTTGGAATATTTAGTTTTCTTTTTGATAAGCTATACAAGTCTACGTGTTGTTACTATTCAAAGCTTTACGATAATTACATACTAATACCAGAGTAGGACGATCTTTGAAGAAAGTGGCCAGTGAATTATGACAAAATTTGCTTATCACACTTGAGGAAAAACACAATTTATGGTTCGTTGGTTTGTTTTATATGGATTATTTTTCGGCTACGTAATTAGTAAGTCTTCCACTAGATTAAATCCGTAGCTGATTGGAAGTTTTGGGATATCACATCCTCTTTATATGAAAATATCATCTTGGGTATATTTGAATGTGCAATCTAATGTAGCAAAAGAACGTAGTCTGCTTGTCCTTTGCAGTAATAGTCTGGAATATACCCAAGGAATAACAAATGAAGTGCTACATGAGATGTAAAACATTATCTCAAAAGGGAAAGCTGAATCTATTGAAAAAAAAAAATAACCAGAGTAAAACCGATAGAAAATGGCTTCACTAATAGTCCTCACCTTTTAGTAGCTTTTCTGCTGATCTTGGAAACAACGCCTTGCCGCAGACAAGAATTGAATAAAAGAAAATTCTCGTAAAACTAATGGCTCCATTAATAGCCCTCGCCTTTTAGGATTTTCAAATTTGGGCCGTTTCAATGCTGAACATCTGTAGTCGTTTCAAAGCTTGCAGTTTTGTCAATGTCATCTGCTACTATCCATATTTTATGCTTTCAACCATTCGATCCTGTTATTTGAAGTTCCTTCTGAAATTGTTGGTTGCAGTCGAGGATGCTCTGGCACATCCCTACCTAACGTCACTCCACGACATCAGTGACGAGCCTATTTGCATGACTCCTTTTAGCTTCGACTTTGAGCAGCACGCGCTCACTGAGGAACAAATGAAGGAGCTGATTTATCGGGAGGCCCTTGCGTTTAACCCAGAGTATCAGCACATGTGAGGATTATGTCCTGTTTGGTTACTGTTGTCATTGAAAATTGTGGGTTTCCATCATCTGTATGATTTGATAGTTTATTTTTCATGTATATATATCTCTCCCATCCTAGAGCTGGATGAGTCTGAAACTAACACAATTGTTTATTGGCATAATTTCTGGCACTAAGGGAAGCGACTGTTTGTTGTTTGTAAAACATTTATGGATTATTAATCATCAGTAAGGAAATTTGTATTTGAATCTTCCGTTGCACGTTGGGGAAAAATATATCATAGGAGCACAAGGTTTATGTAAGCGGCAAGAGCGGACCGGAGTTCGTCACTGGTCAGTCAAGGATGGTGGGCAACAGATTCTGGCGAGCTCGCGAGGACGAGACTATTAAGTTAGCCAGCAAATACCATAACAGGATCGGTGAACAAGATTAAGGAATTCGCGGTGCAATCAAGAGGAAGATGAACTCAGTCCAGAAGAAAAAGCAAAGTTGGATGCGACTCCGAGAGACTGGCTACTAAGAAGGGATACAACAAATCTGACCAACTTAGGGTGTATGTAAACGAACCCAGTTGCACAATGCGCAACACTTGAGCTTGTTAGTCCTTTGAATAGGCTTTGCTTTTCACCTCCACAGCCTCTCTATATTTCAAAGGCTCACGCCCCATCTGCGACTCTTGAGCGAACTGCTGTGGAAGCTGAAAATAGAGGAAGGTCGAAGACCTTGACCGGTACGAGATTTTGTACTGTTTTTTGCGGTATAATCTCTTTTGTCATAATCTATCGGAAAAAACATATGATGATAAACCCTAATTCATGAATCAATAGTAACCCAAGTTAGTCGTGATAACTTTTTCCAAAAATTATCTCCGACCAAACAACTCTGGTTTATGAATCAATAGTAACCAAGTTAGTCGTGATAGCTTTTCCCAAGATTTATCTCCGACCAAACAAGTCCTTTAGCATGGGAAAGAGAAGATGTTAGACCTCACATATTTAAATGCTTACTTTAAATAAATAAAAAAGAAAGAGAAAAAAAAAGTTTTGTTTTGGAAACGTAATTAGTATTTTAGAATTCTATTTATTTTAAGAATATAAATATATAACTTTTAAGTATCTGATGAATTACGTACAATATATTCGTAGGAACACAAGAAACTTCAAAAGAGCATCCAAAATCATATAACTTTTAAGCATACGATGACTTACGTACAATATATTCGTAGGAGCATAAGAAACTTCAAAAGAGCTTCCAAAGCCACTTTTTGAGATTCTGATCGTCACTTGGAGGTAAGAACATATTTTTGATTTTAGGATTAAAGTTCACGGTAAGAACCACATGAAGGAACTTCAATCGCATCTTGGTAGTTGAAAAATGTAAGGAAGTTGGCGATTGAAATATGTGCACAATTCATGCCTAACAACATATACCGCAACCAATTAACTCTGCCATTGTTGCAATGGCAAGTTTTTCCTCGAACAGCGTCCCTCCACCAAATCAAATACAGTGCTGAATGCCCCATCTTTCGTAACGAAAAGAAGGTATTGGCATGCAACTGTAAATGTGCCCACGAAGTTCCTCATACGCCTTGGCCATACACGAAGAGGCCAATTTCTCACGCATCGTGTCGTAGAGAGAGCTTGAAGTGTTGTCATACTACAATCATCCCATTTTTCATGTATTGTGTTGATACAGAGTAATGGGATTTACTAAGCAAACTGTTCTTACAAATACAAAGCCAAAAAAGAGTTTAATCCTCCTTCGACGATTGAACTGTAAAGTTGCCGCAAATCTTACCAATCTAGCAGGACGGAAACCGAAAAAACCAGATCCAGTCAACTGGTAGATGTCCAACGCGTCTAGTAGTGCAGAATGATGACATGGGACGCTGAACATCAGGTCTTTGTGCTCCCAAAGAATCTTGAGAGCGGCAAAGGGCCATCAGCCTCTTCGCCGTCACTTCCAGAGTGCTTGGACTTTGACCTGTGTTTCTTTTCTTTCTTCCTACTCTTAGATCTTGACTTGGATCTTCTAGATTCCCTCTCGTCACCACTGCTCGAATATTCTGAGGACGAACTTGAGGAACTAGACTCAGTGGATCTCCTGGAATGCTGTATAAATTATTAGAAGAGCACTTGGGTTTTAGGTAATCGAGTATAGCATACCCTGTGTGTGTGTGCCACGCTAGGGGGAGGGGGTATGCAGCCGGTCTTCCTGGTTCGTGTGAATAGAGTGGCCACAACATCATAATCATACTTTGAAAAAAGAGAACATAGGAGCCGACGTTTGATCAACAACTCAAATTCAGATTCATTTAATCAGCATGGACCATAATTTACAATAGCTCATGGAGACTAGCGAAAAATCCAATGCACCAATCTTACCGTACTAGGGTAATACAAGGAACTTTGAACCAACTCTGATTACTTCTCAATAATCAGATAAAGATAAGAAAGGTAGAAGAATGTACACTACATGAGCACTATATAGACTCCATGCAAAACAATAAGCAAAAGATCTTTAAGGTAGGAATCCCGCAAGGGCCACTGTTGCATGCATTGGTTTAGAGGTTATTCAAAAGGCTAAATGGCATTCAACCCCCAATGCGTTGCTCGTTCTGGCAAATTAAACCCTGGGGTTTCAAATTGAGCAACAACACCCCCCACCCTCAACCACCCCCGGGTCTAAAAATTCAGCAATTAGACCAAAATCACTTCACCGCTACAAGTTTTTGGACAGATGTTCATTTGTGCCATCCACGTGACCTACTCAGGGGGACATTGTTGTGAAAGGTTACATGTACAAGTGTCGGAAATCTATTCGTTACAATGAAAAAAGAATGGCTTTTCTCTTTCTTTATTCTTCAACATGAAAACCCACCACCACCACTATTCCTTTCCTCTTATCGACCAACCACCACCACATCACCACCAAACCCATGAAACACAATCAAGGATATCCCAAACACTTCTCATATTTCCTGGCCCCAATCTATGTATCTATACGTACAAAAGGAAACTAATGGAGAACGTGTTGCCGAAATCAAGAAGCAAATGACCCCAAGTCAGAGTTAGAGGGTCCAATAGTTACTGAAATTGAGGAACCAGGTAACAAGTCCGGTTTGATGAATCGAGTTGATTGGTTTCTATCGCTTTGAAAGTTTTCAAATTCTCGTAGTTTTTCATTTTTTAAAGAATATTTTTCTGCCCTACCATAAGAGATTTGTAGTGTTCCCATTAATTGTTCTTGGGTTTTTGAATATATGTGAGATTTGTAGTGTTCTCATTTTTTAGAGGTCTTGTGGGTATGGTGGTTGCGGGTCTCGTTGGAGACGGCGCCGTGGTGGAGTAATGATGAAGGGAATTTATTGGGTTTGTTTATGCGGGGTTGGTTTGACTGGTTGGAGGACGTGGTGGTTGTGGGTTGTGCCACTGAGAGTGATGGTGGCGGTTTTCTCGATTAATGAAAGTACGGTGGTTTAGAGTTGTGGAAAAGAAATAAAAAGAAACACAAAGGGCGAAAAAAATGAGGTGTTCAAGTGATGGTTGGTGTGATTGGGTGGGGGCTATTATTGTGTAAGTGGTGGTTGTGGGTGTTGGTGGTGGAGCTGTCTAAGGTGTATGGCGGTCCAATGACATATATCCACCTGTAAAAGAAGTGTGTTCAGTTTTTAATAAAATGATTTGATCACAATGCCCCTCTCAGGACGTTACGTGGAGGGCACGAGTATACATCCGTCAAAACATTGCAACGGTGGACAGGTTTTGGGTCTAATTGCTGAATAATGAAAAGTTTAGGAGGTTAGTTGCTCAATTTGAAATCCTGGGGTTTTATTTGCCAAAAGGAACAAACCATAGGGGGTTGAACGCCATTTAGCCTATTCAAAATGCGGGTAGTGCTTCCAAATGTGCACAATGTGGTGTCCTAAGCATGACTTAGAGTAAGTAGAAAGAAAATGCTGATTCTTAAGGAAAATCATCTGAGGGTTCATGAGAGAGAATGATATTAACAGACGTAAATGCCTTGCATTAGGGGTTGGGCCTTTGAGAAAGACAACAAAATTGCCAAGATCAAAAAACAATCAGATTTGAAAATATAGAATAGTAGATTTGTAACAACCTGGTCCCCGGCCATATCACATGGCAATGGCTCCTTCAAAAGGACTAGCCAAGTAGATACTTATGAGTCCATGGGCAGGGTCATATAAAGTCAATAACAATGTCTCCCACATCCAATGTGGGATATCACAATCTCCTCTCCTTATGCTTTAGCGTCCTCACCAAAGCTAAGTCATACAAACCTTACGCACTTCCTCTCTAGCCACTGTGGGCCACATCTGACCCCGTTTGGCAACCCAACTGGACGACCCGACCTAAGCTATCGAAAGTTGGCTTTGATACCATCTGTAACAATAAAGCAAAGCCTCCCTCAAAAAGGATAGTCAATAGATACTCATGAGTTCATAGGCAGGATCATGCAAGATCGATCACAATGTTTCCCGCATCTGATGTTGGATATATAAGATTTATAAAACCAAGTTACTAGAACTTACTCAAATCCACCTATATTTATCCTAAACACCCACAAAAGTGAAAGCATGAAAGTTTCCATGAGAGGGATGAAGCTGAAAATTTTCCATCAATTGCAATGCTTGACATTCCTATTTTGAGTTAGAGTAGGGCTTGGGTCTTGAAGGGAGAGGAGGTCGAGCGGCTAGCTTGCTTAAGAGATACAATGGTGGAACAGATTTTTACTCCCATCAATGCATCAAACCGGGAGACCAAAATATGTCAATAGTCGATAAACAACCAAAGAAACAGAAAGATTACGATCTAGGTTCAAGCTAGACATGTTTATTGACATTCTTTAATTTTTACGAAGACCCTCCTTGATAGAGGATCCCTAAAGCCAAATAAGAACATTGTTTATTCAGATTTCCTTCCTTGTGAAATCAAACACTTCGATGTCACAATCTTAATAGATTCTATAATGTTGAAATACACTAACTATCACCCATTTTATTCTCTTACGCTCCCCCTCAAACTTATATATATATATATATATATATATATACACTACAAGTTTTCACAAGTTTGCCATAATCGTGCCATTGGTAAAATTTCCATGTTTTTTCTCTTATCAGGTCACCTGCCAAATTGAAGAATAAGAGTATCCAAAAGCTTTAATAGGGCATGGGCATAAAAGGATGCAACATGAGCGGGCTAAGATGGTCCTCATGGGTTAACAAGGTTGGAATTTACAGTTTGAGTCCTCAAGCATCTCCAAAGTTTCTTCCTTTCTTCCTCTTCTAGTTGAGCGTCACTACAGTGAAATCACATTAAGAAAATCTCCGTTGGCATCGATCAGAAGGCTTCTCAATGAGTTGATGATCCAAGGGGGGTATTCAATTTTGTTCCTTTGACCGAGCATGAAAATTAAAATATCTACGAAAAACTTTGACATAAAGGAGGCTAGCCGCAAGCCAAAAAGACAAAACAAACATAGAACTACCAAGGGATGATCAACCTCTTCGATACCCTGTCGTAGAAAGAGAACGGGAACTTATAGATATTCTCATTATTCTACATGGTACAAGGAAGGTTAATCCTTCTGTGGTAATTCACCTTGCTTCCGCCTTTCAGGCAAGCGACTTTGTTGTCTCCTACCACAAGAAACATCCACATTGTTAGATGCCTCTATTATATGACGTAATACTTTACATTCGTTGACAAAATGGTGTATTATGGCAAAATTAGCCTTTTGTAGGCTAGCTTTTAACCTAACTAATTCGTTTTCCCTTCCTCCATAAGAGAAAGCCAAGACCCATGAATCTTGACATCACTAACTATTTGGAAGTGGTGAGAGAGTCATGCTTGCGGAAAGATTATTAAGATTCTCACGAAACAAGACAACGATCCTTCTAATTAAAATTATTGACTCTTGTTCAACATGAGAATAAAAAAATACCCTTAAATTCATTAACTTGGCGCATTCAATTGGCACCGTTGGAGATTTTGTTTGTGATTTCTAGAGGTTGTGGTTCAACTAGCGGAAAAACTTCTAAAGATGCTTAAGCACTTGAATCAAGCCCAAGCTTTACTGCCCATAATGACTAATCTTAGCCCAAAAGAGGCTTAGCGGATGAAGCTCTTGCCTTGGTCATTGAGGCACCGCATGTTCTCAATCTCCAATAAGTTAGGCTACCTCGACAAGTAGAAGGCATGATATCTTTTTAAGAGCGTCACTATTAGGGCAGACTTACGAAAATTTGTTTGAATAGTTTCATTCGTTTGAGGGGGAGTGCAACAGAATAAAGATGGGGTGGGGAACCTATAGCAAAAGACATTGAAAGGAAATCAAATACCGTGGAAACCAAATACATCATATCCTTATTCACCTTTATTTGGATCCGGTAACAAACTCCCATCCTCAACCTCCTCAAATTTCTAGCGAAACAACTTTACTTTCATAACCAACTTGCTATCTATTGGTCCCTCATCAAAATTTTCATCAGCATAAAACCTACCCAACCACATTTGTAAGGCCTCATTTTGACGATTGTACAAGCAAAGACTGGAAATAACACCATATCCTCCCTTATAAACAGCTTAATTCCCATAGCGAAACAAAACTTTTTCATTCTTCATCACACCATTCAACCAAGACAAAAAACCGGCAACCAATTTCCCACGAACATCTACACATAAACCCTCTCCCCTCTGTATTTCAGTCGTAACCATCATTCCTCCCATCGATCTTCATCCTCCCTCTTTAATCGAATAAGGTTCAGAAATTTAGTCAAACACTAAAAACATTGATATTCAAATAAAAAAAGAAGATACAAAAAAGATCAGGTAGAGAGAGATATTTTGTCGGTTATGTGAACGGGGGATCGTGTATTTGATGGAAGGGGGCCTGGAAGTCCATTGCTTGTGTGCATAAGGTGCAAGAACATTGATGGAGGAGGGTTACTTAATATTCAAGAAGTCAATATCTACAAAGTAGATGCATCAGTGAAGACACTGGAGATGCTTGGTTGTGAAAATTCACGTCTTCCACCAGCGAATATACATACGCAGAAATCATATTATGCAAACTGCAACCAGTGATTTCCCAGCAAATCTATTGTAGTTGACTCTACAGAAGGCGAAGTATTTCAGAGGGTATGGTTCATCTTCAGTTTGTTCGGGAAAGATGTGGTTGAGGGTAATGACGGCGGTTAAAGCTGGGTGTGTCAGATCCATGCGCATGGTGCAGATGTCGGAGGCGAGGGACTCGTGGGTAGTCAGGGGTCAATAGTCGCTGACGGCGGGAGAGCCCCATATGTTGCCTGTTGGGTTAGGGCCACACTTTTTTTGGGTCTAACCAATTTTCCTTTTCTACTTAGTTGGAGGTTGGATTTCTGTTTGTCTTTTTGGTCTGGAATGTGGACACATCGTGTGTAATTGGTACCTGTTATGGTTACGACAGCTTTTGATGATTTGCCTATCAAAAGAAAAATCTAACAATGAGATGATAAATTAATTAGATCAGGAACATGAAGGCACCTTTCTCTTCTTGCTGCTGCGTTTCTTCAAATCCTTGTCCTTCTTATCTGCGGAAACATTTTGTCACATCATAAGGGTGGATGCATTCTTTAAAACAAAGATAAAGCCTGTTATTCTTTTCTTAGTGCTTCCCAAACTTTTCATGCGTACCTCTTTTGCGGCTAGATTTACTGCTTGAGTGGTTTCTTCCATGGGCAAGCTTACTTGCCCTTTCAGCATCTAGTTGAGCTCTGTACTCTCTCATCATTTTATCTTTGTCTGCTTCTAACTCCCCCTTTCTGATTTCTTCTTCCTAGCAAGTTAAATCTGATAAGAAATCTAGAAATACGCACCTCGTAACATTGCAGAAGAAATCTTAAAGTGATACTCAATGAGTAAGAGCAGGTTGGATAAACTAGATAAGTGTTTTCCTAGTGTTTTGTGGTAAGAATCCTCTCGAGTTGAGCCATAGAGAAAAGTACCATTTCAAGCAATGCATCCTTCTCGTCCTTTGCTCTTCTATTTATGTGTGCTTCTTATTTGACCGACATTCTTGACTATTGTGCACATATTCAACTTAAACATTTGGATGCCCCAATGAGACAAAGTGACTTGAGGATAGATTGAGAATAACACAGAAAAAAGTAGTGAGAAAGGACTTGATTATTAGAAATATATATCAGAGCATACGAGCTGAATTGGGGAGAATTAAAAAACGAATTCGTGTCGCTAACCCAATTAATTTGTTATAAAGGCTTGGGTGAATTAAGGTTTGACAAAGCAAAATACTTTATTTAAAAGGTTCCAAATCAGAAAAACTATCTCAACTTAACGGTACGAAGGAGAGTGTACATGGGGATTCTCTCATCAGGCAATTCCACTAACAATGACTTCAAGATTCCCTTTCAACTACTAAAGAAATGTTTACCACTAAATGCCATGCTCATGTTTTCCCAGAAAAAAAAATTGCCAAAAACTTGAAAAACATTCCACTTACAGTGCAAGTTTGCCCCAGATAATTTAGTATTGTAATATCTATGCTAGAAAAAAGAAAAATAGTTGGTTCACATAGGTTACCTTTTGCTTCTTTTTGTACTCCTCCCAAGTAACTGTGTGTGAAGTTTTAAGACTGGCCAAACGAGCAGCATGCCACTCTGGTGAATGAAATGAACCATCCACCTGCGACTGCCTTCATCAGAAACAGTGCAGCAAGGAAAACCATCCCAGCTATGACTAGTCTACCACACTATTTAAACATAGTTATTTCGGACAAAGCTTGCAAGAAAATATATGGCAGCAAGACAAAGAAAGGTGCATCAAACATAATATTGGCACGATAACAAGTGTGATATTGCATTGAAAAATCTGAAACAGACTCATGAAAAGACAAACACAGGGTTTCAATAATCGAAAGATTTCTAAACATAATAATAGTGGAAAACCATATTTCCACTTTCAGATAGCAAAAGTTTCTTACTAATATCTGATCTAAATGTTAGGAAACAATACAGTCTACACTTCAACTGACCAAGAACAACAACTATTTTTAGTTTGTAACATGCTCACAATTTTCTTCTCTCATACAGGGAGTGAGCAACCCTTGTATAAGCATCGTTCAATTAGAAAAAATGAGAAAGATGCCGGGCAATCCTCTAACAGACGTTCCATAGTCCCAGTTCTAGAAAACCAAGCCCCTACCACAACAAGAGGCAACAGATTACGCAGCTGAGACACTAGGAAGAGGTCATTCGGAAACTCCAACAAGCCGCATCCAAGCATGAAAACTTCTCACTAAGCAGCATAAAGGGGGCAACTGTCTATCAGGCACGTTCCAAAACTTCTGAACCCCCTACCAATTCCCAGAAGTTTTCCTACCGACCTTGTCATAACCTAAAAATGGGATGATGAGGTTGCACGAACCACTATTCTTATCGTGTGTACAAGAAAAGGAAACACTTGATTGTGCGCACAAGTATTGGACCAAGCACGAAGAGAAGGAGATGACTTTTCTGTCAATTGCATCAACTTTGGTCCACATCTACTGGTGCATAAGAATTCAATAAGGTGTGGCCATTCAAGATAAAAATGAGGAAAGTTAGTACCTTTTATCCTCTTCGTCTAGTGGAGTAATGCATGGTCAGTTGCAACCATTTAGACAGAAAAGATTCAAGAGTACTAAGTTTATATGGAAATTTTAGAAAAAAAATAACAGCCCAACTAACAATTGTTCAGTTGCAAACCAATTTTTGACATAATAGCCTTTGACATCGTGGACAAAATGAGGGGAAAATTGGCATTATGTTCTTGTTCAACAACCAAAGGTGATTGTAAAACAGGAAACCAGAAAAGAAAAAGTTTTCTTCTCGTCAATGAGTGGCACCCCTGTCCATCTCTCAAAATGAGCATGACACACTTGAAAGCATTTTGAAAGTTTATAATTAATTGGTTCTCTCAAGTACGCTGAAATTGTATGTCAGCTAGGTGTGCGGGAATTAGTCTAAAACAGACTGAAAGCAGAGTCTTCTTTAAGGCTTAATCTTGATTCCGTTCAACTAAAGAAAACATGATGTGCACCAATGACTTCAAAGTTCCAAGTAATAGAATATATAAACCTATAACTGATTAACTGCAAGATTCAGCCACTATTTACAATCGCCCCACCTCTTTCTGTAACTGATTTTTTATGCTAAAAAACAGTTGTATGAAAATTGTGGTTTCCATGACAATTGTGGCTTAAAGTCTCCCCAAGCTACTGCTTAGGAATTGCAGGCATCTCCACATATAGAGAGTTGGTCTTGACTTGATAACTCCACGATATTAAACCTAACTTTTGAACGGTTGTGTGGATCACTTAATTGGATTATGTGCAGGTTGTACCCCAGTGTCATGGGAGTACGAAATTTCTTAAGCATGATAAGCGATGTTAGGCCCATTCTCTAAGAGTTTAGAGTCAATAATTACTTATAATTGTTCATAGCTCAAGTTTGGCAAGGTCATGGGTTCCCCAGCTTGGATCTGATCCTTTTTGCACTTGGTGGTGATACACCTTAATTTGTTTCTCGTGTTGTGTATCCACGTAAAATTCGGGGCATGCACATTTTTGGGAGTGCAGGCAAGATATACATTTGTTGGGCACACTCTCTAATAGCTTAACCTTTTATTGTACACTGTTCCTTAACACCAAACTAGCATGTGTGACGTCTGTGCGTCTTCCACCAATTACTAATTTATTAAATGAAGTCAGTGCTATATGAGACATTGCTTTTTCTTTCTCCTACCTAAATTTACATCTTGGCATGGTTAATACAACTTATCTTAAAACAGAAGTCACTCTTTTTCGGCTTATCCTGGTTGGATTATCTCCCTGCTTTCCAAGATTGAATCCCTTTGACTTCTTAGAAAATTCCCATGCTAATTCAAATGCATAAACATTAAATTAGACCGAATAACAACCAAAAGTCACACGAGGGTAGAAACAACGAGTAGGGTCAATGTTGAGATGTTCAAATTCTAGGAACTTGCCAAAAACTCAAAAGACACTGAACCTTGAAGCGCCATAGTAACTAACTAACAAACTATCGCGAACCGATCACGAGCATTGGAACTAATCTCATCAAACTATGTAAGAGATACAATGTTAAGAAGTCATTCTCAGGTGGGGAATCCCCAACACATCAACCAGCGGAAGCTCGCCAACCAAGCAAAATGTGGGACCAGAAGTTTATTTTACTTAGGCGACGCAAGGATAACGTGTCGTGGACTCCCACTTAGAATCACAGTTATGCTAGGGCCTCTGAATTATGAGACTTCAATACTTCCTAGTAACTATATATCAATATAAAGTTTGGGTCTTTTTCCTAAAGATTCTTTCTTCCCGAAAGGAAGACTTTTGGAAAGGTTCTTACTTCTTGCAGATTTGAAGATTTGCACCGAAATATCATTAACCAGATAATACATATACACCAAAGAAACACCAAAGAAACAACAAAGAAATTAGTACCCAAGTACATACGACTGCGAGAATGTAATACACAACATTAAGAAATCAATTAGCAAATATAACTTAAATATGAAAAGAGAGAGAGAGAGAGACTGATGGTAATATGGAAGGGTACAAACCATGCCGTCTTCGACCTCGTCCGGCCCGGCTGAACTGGAGCCCAGCCGGGCTCGCTGCATAGCCTTGTAGGCTTGATTTTTGCCCATCAAGAAACTGGCGGAGACCCAGATCGAAATGAGCGACACCCAGATTAAAACTCGAGGATAATCTGCGATGGGTAGATTACTGGTGAAAGTGAGGTTGCATAATGGGATTTATATAGGTTGGGGGCTTTTCTAAGACATGAAAATCTCCGCGTGTCTGGGTGAGAAAAATAAGAGGCCAGAGGGGGGGCGGGGGGGGGGGGGGGGGTGGGGTACAAGAAAATCTCCTTCTCTTCCTTTTTCCCTTTTGTGGTCTCTTAGTTCAAATAACAATCGTAAAGCACATGAACTGAATAAAAGTAATCAATAGAGTCAATATTACATGTGTTAAATCGAATTTAAGAATCATGAAAAGTCAAATGAAGGGAAAAAATAGAATAGGATCGTGTTAGAGCCGGGTATAAAATTAACAAACATGCTCAAGAGGAGGTGTTGTATTTGGTAAACATATTAGAGGTACTAGCTAAAACCCCGCGCTACGCACGGGACAATAAAATATAACTATCATGAACTTTAAAAAAGTAGATTATAAAAAAGCAGAAACGACAAATTTTGCTACGACACGTTATTGAATACTAAACATTAATTTTACGTTGTCAGTACACTTTTAGATGATAACTAAAGCGTGTGTCGGTGATGCAACAGGGAAATGATTGCTAAACATGACAATGACAAAAATATATGTATATTAAGACGCTCATAGAAGTAACAGCTAACTATTTAAATCTTTCAAACCCATATAACTAAAGAAAAATATACTTACCTTTGAAATCCATTGTTCAAATCCAAAATCTGTACACGGAGGTGGTAACTATTGTTTTGGGGGTT
This sequence comes from Escallonia herrerae, assembly GCA_033070095.1. NCBI lineage: Eukaryota > Viridiplantae > Streptophyta > Magnoliopsida > Escalloniales > Escalloniaceae > Escallonia > Escallonia herrerae. The sequence continues at coordinate 190,277 of JAVXUP010001472.1, read as the reverse complement.
CAGGTTGTGACAACGGTGTTCTGAGAAGGTTTGTGAAGGGGTGATGGCTTATAGTGGTGAGGCGACAGTTGAGAAAGGTTCGCAGAGGTGTTTGGCCTGGTGGCAGTTGGTGGTAATGGTTTGAGAAGTGGCAATCGAAAAGGGATGGTGGTGGGAATACAATGTCATGGGTTTGTGAAGTGTGGATCTTGGCAAGGGATTCTGTCAAGTGGGCAACTGGGATGGCTGATTGGCAGGGGAATTAGGGTAATTTGATGGTGGCCGTTTTCAAAACTTTTTATTGCACAAAAATATGTATCCTTGCACCAGATATTCAAAGCCAATGATGACTACTTTTTTGGTGAATTCTTCAACTCCACCAATGAATCAAACACAATTACGATTATGATCATGACTTAAATATTTAATCACAATTCTTATTTGTAATCAATATCTCGCTATCATTTTTTAATTTTTTTTGCTAGCGAGATTATATAGCGACATTCATAAATCTTAGGGTTAATTACAAAATTGTCCCCTGTAATTTACACGTTTTTACACTTTGCCCCTCGTGTTTACAACTTTTGCAATAATGTCCCTCGAGATTTACAAAACCATTGCAAATAGCTCCAAAACCGGACGGCCGTTCAAATTCAGCCGTTAACAACCCACGTGCACAGCACAACCGGTTTTGGCATGGGTAGATCGGTCATTGTAGCAACAGAGCAAAACAGGGCGAAACCACACGCAGTCATGGTGCCAAACCAAATCGGGCTTCCACGTCACCTCCGTCAACACCCAGTACAACCAAAGTCGTCTCATCTGTTTTGGCGGCGCCACCGCCCTCGATGGCCTCCCTTCCTTCCGCTTCACCGCCATCCCCGACGGCCTCCCCCTCATCGATGGTGACACCACCCAGGACGCCTAGCTGCTCTGCAAGTCCATTCCAAAGAACTGCTTGGCACCCTTTAGGGACCTGCTTTCTGAGCTTAAAACGTCTGAAGGTGTTCCTCCGATAAGCTGTGTTGTGCCAGATGGTGTTATGAGCTTTACACTTGAGGCTGCAGAGGAGCTGGGTGTCCCAAATGTTTTGTTTTGGACGACCTGTGCGTGTGGGTTTTTGGCCTATGCTTACTATTGCCAACCGGTGGAGAAGGGATTCGTGCCCCTCAAAGGTACTTGGACCGATCGTGTACACCAAGTGCTTGATATTTTGTCTAAACCAAATCAGGTTTCACTTGGAATGAAGATTTCAAGTGAAACCTGGAGATTTCTTTCTTATTAGTTCCTTCATCTATCTTTTTGTCAATTGTCTGGATTTTTGGACAGTTTTCTGGTTAATCCCTAATTTGGTTACTTAGTTTTGCGCACCCTTTTATGTTTATGTGCTCTTTACCGAGGCGCCGTCGGTCTGTCCTACGACGGCTGGGTTTTCATCGGCACCAACCTCAAATTCCTCAGAATACCCCTCCACCATTCTATCCACACTGAGCAGTTCTTAGTTACCAACACCGCCATGCATGGTAGCCGTTGCTTCACCTACCTCGCCGTCTCTGACGCCCCCTGCGGCCACTGCCGCTAGTTCCTTCAGGAGCTCCGCAATGCCTAGGAGATCCAAATCTTGATTACCTCTTCACAAAAAAACCCCCATCTTTATTAAAGCTTCCTGATCCATTTGGCCCTAATGATCTGTTAGACAAGGGCATATCCCTGCTCTTTGAAATTTAGGACAATGGTTTGGGGTTTTTGGGTAACTTGAAAAATGGGTTTGTTGAGATTCTTGGAAATAATGATTCTTTATTGAAAATTGCAGCACTGGAGGCTGCTCAAAAGGTTTTTGCATGGGTAGATCAGAAATGACCGATCTACCCATGCGAAAATCGGGTGTGCTGGGCTCGTGGGGCTGTTAACGGCTGAATTTGAACGCCCGTTCGTTTTTGGAGCTATTTGCAATTGTTTCGTAAACCTCAAGGGACATTATTGCAAAAGTTATAAATACGATGGGTAAAGTGCAAAAATGTGTAAACCACAAGGGACAGTTTTGTAATTAACTATAAATCTTATAGCAACCAAGGTAAAGCTTAAATGAGTAAAAATACTTAAACATCAGTATGTGTTTATATTTTTAATTTGTTATTTAGTCAATTCTATCGATCCTTAAAATCTACAACACGAATTACACATTTTCTTAGATTATTTTACAGTTAAGAGGTCCGTTTATCTTTTTGGCAGATAGGAAACTATGTTAAACTTAAAAAAGATTAAGATTCTCCATTTTAATGTCATTTAAAGTTGTATCGGAGTGAGTGAAAAATAATTTCTTTTTCATTTGAAGAAACTTTTTCACTCCAAATTTACCACCCTCTAATTTTAAGACCAAAGTATTGCTGAAAATTAAGGTATATGCACAACTTATTAGTCAATGCAAACCCAAATTAAGTAAGTCAAGCACAAAAAATTTGAAAAATATTTTGCTAAAGTAATGTAAAAGCTTTTATCCACACCTCAGAAATCAGACCCCATTTATCCAAATTCACTATCATGTTTATGCAAGCAAGGTACTTTACACCACCCCGGTGGAAGTTTTATTAGGATTAATCACAAAATCATGCACTAAAAGCACATTACACTCATTTATTTATTTTAGGAATAATTTCCTCTACCATAAAGCTTAAATATAATAAAGCTTAAAATGCAACTCAACAAATAACTAAGTGTTGTTGCTGATGCATCCAATGGCTTACAGCCTGAGAGATTCTTAATTTAAAGGGGAGCTCTTGTACCCAAAGTAAGGAAAAGAGATGAGATCAGCTTGATAGTTCTTTTCTCACACAGCACTTGAGTGCCTTGTCCTGTTCTTTCTTCTTTCTCTTTAGCGGTTGACTGCTTTAGGTACAGCTTCGTCTATTGTATTTTTGCACCATTTTCTGTCTAAATCCCAAGACCATCAAAATTAGATCAGAATATACAATTCTTCACCATTGAAAACTTTTACTCATTGTCATTCATGCTAAATAAAATAAACTCCCCAGATCTGTAAATCCAAATCACATATTGTTAGACATTATTGCAGGTTGAGTATGAAAGACATAAATTGGCATAAAAAAAAACCTTTCACAACCTAACCCACAGCACCACCCCACCTCCGACCACATCCCCCAATATCCCTACAACATCACATCCCCTTCACAACAACGACAGCTGCTGCAAATCTTACAGGGCTGTCACATACGACATCCTCCTACCAATGGCGACCAATCCTTCCTCACATTATTGCTAAGAACATAGTGGGATATCTAACTGCTTGTATTTCTTTAGATTTTCTTCACGTGACCAAAAGTAAGGGAATGTATAAAGTAAGAGCAATTTTTCTAGTTTCCCTGATAAGGAACAAAAGTAAGATGAAGCAATTGGGAGTCGGGTTAACAACTATTGAGCAATTTTTCAAGAGAAATATAAATCGTGGGATGCAGTTTTGGCTAAAATAAAAGAGGTCATGGGGCTAAGATTTAGGAGGATCAAACTGTTTATACTTAAGTGCACAAAAAAATTCAAAATTATGTTGGCACAATAGTGAGCAAAGAGACTCTTAATCCAATCCAATCCAAATATATAATAGATAGATTATAGATATGAAAAACATAAAGAGGTTTATGCCTATAGTCTACTTTCATGTATCTCTTATCCTATCAAATGCAAAACTGTGAAAAGTATATGGCAGCTACTTCTTATGGTATTATTTTTTATAGTACTAACGTTAAAGATGCCTACTGAAGGAAGCTACAGTCTCTAAGAAAGCAAAATAAGCACAAAATTAGGCTAAACTCTATATGTCAGCCTGGAAGAATGCATAAAATTGTATTGTACACTTTGATGATGAAGTGGAAGTCCATCTTAAAGCAAGTATAATAACTCAAAGAAGGAACATAAAAGCTTTTTACGGCGAGGGGGTAGACACATTACAAATGAAAAAAAAGACCAATATCAAGTGTTTTGAATTGGATAAAGCATAACTAATACAGAATGATAGCAAAATGATCAGAGATGTTTTCAATGAGATATAAGTTAACAGAGTAGTAATCAATATTATCACAATAGCTTCTCCCGGCATGAAGCACCAACTCGATCAATTGAAAGCAATCCAATATATACAAAAGCGGATTGTAAATTAAAAATTAAAGGAAAATCGTACATAACGGTACCCAATCTACGTTGGTCGCTTGTCATTATCGCCATCACTGCTGGAGCCTCCGGCCGGCCCAAGACCAAAGTCTTTACACAACCAATTGTCCAACAGAAAAAAGAGGGAACTAAATTAATTGAGATTTTTTTTGGTCTTTTAAATGATAAAAAGAAAGAAAATAAAAAAACACATCTTCAAGAACTGCTAGCCAACCCGAAATTGAAACTCATGCAGAGTTTGATGCTTATTGCAACTTGAGAGCATTAATACTTGCTCAGCCAGAAATGCCAATGGCCTTGACATCAAGATCTTCACCTCCTCCCTGGAACATTGACAGTGAGCACACCAAACCACCCAGGTTATCCACCTCAAGTAGCACCCAATTAACTAACCTCTACTGCTTTGATTTGGTGCGAACTATGAACCATTGAACCACCATTAGATACCTTTGGCCACCATAACGCAACCATCAAGCACCTTTAATTCACCTAAAACCATTTTGAGCAAACCCACAACTAAAACCCCATAATCATTATAGCCTCTAAGGGAGAACAAAGATGTGATTTTCTGAGATTTCATAAATTACCACAAGCAGACACACCAATGCATACTGAAGTTTGAACACAGACACCCACACCCAAAAGCACATATTGAAGATCATAGTACTATATGGCGGTGGCGGATCTGGTTCTGTGTCTCGATTGGTGGTATGACTGGGGGACCATAAAGATATCATATCGCCAAAGGTTAAACTGAAACTCACTAACAAAGGCATTAGAATGTGCAATTGTTGTTTAAGAATGTTAAGAAAACGTATACTTATGTTTTTCTTGCCCTTCGATCTCTAAATCCAAAAAGTGTAGCTGATGAATCTCTAGATACAATCGAAGCGCAACATCCAAAAACTTAGGTATATGATCTTTTCCACACCCCTTGAATATGAGTAAAACACAACGATAAGAAAGCAAAAAATAATTAAAAAGGGTACCCATGAAGTGATTAAAGAGAAGCTAAAATCAGAAAACATGAGATGTAAACGTGATGAGTAAGTGCGAATATAGCTCACCTATTATAGATTTGGGCTAGAGTCACGCTATCCAAAATCTGTATCATTGCGAGAATTAAATTGACACTATGTAGAGAAAAATCAGCAAAATTTTGGATACACTTAATAAATAAATTTGCTCCAACCTTAACTTTGTCATGGCCACGACTTGCACTGGGTGTCATAGAGCCTTCCGATCGACCTCGATCTCGCCTCATCTTCCTTTCTTTTCATTCCCCTTTCTCCTCCCCTTACCTTTCCTAATTCACAACTTGAATCATCGGGCTGATCAAATGCACAGATGGACAATCTTCCTAGCTGCCGGCAGATGACTTGGTCTAGGCGACATAGAGGGAGACGAAGACGACCCCAAAGACGATGAGGGAAGTGGAGGAGGAAGTGGGCGTTTGATCGTCCACCGTCTGTAAAGGGATGAACAGGAAAACATAGAAAGAAAACTGTAAGAATAACTGTTGAGACGTGAGGAAAGATGGAGAATTTTTAGGAATAGTGGGTACATGTTGTTTTTAAGGAGGAGGTGAAGATCCAATAAGAGTTTGATATGTTATTTTTTTATTTAATAAAATTAAAAATTCTTGAAAATAGGATTCAGAGTTTGCTGCTCATTAAGGCTATCAATCGAATCCTATTATATATAGTATAGATTTCAAAGTCAAAACTCAAATGATTTCATGCTTTATCTTGCACTCGCATTTGCTTGCTTGAAGTTGTGAAAGTTGTGCAAAAGTTGCAATCTCACGTTGGGGAGATCACCAAACTTATACAGGATTATAAGTTGATATCCTCTGTTGGGCTTAGTAACAAACTAATAAAGGTGGAGTCTTGCGTGCATGTAAGTTAGGCTCAGACTCAAGTCATTCCAAGCCACTTTCAAAAATCCGCAGGAATATTAATTAACCGGACGCATCACATGTTTACTTGCGGAAGTGAGACTACAAAGTTGGCCCAAAAGCTCCCGTGGGTATACTAGATGGTGGAAGTCTTTTGCTAAAATTTTATATAACCTTTTCAGTACTATTATGGAATTTTCTTTAACCATAATTGTCAGCCTTTTACATGTGATTTCATATGCTCAATCAGACTTGTTTTGATTGTGTTAATATGGTTGACTTTCCCTCCCTTCTTCAATTCAAAAGGACGGTCTTTCTTCTAGTTACAGATAAAAAAATTAAACCTCTCCCTCTGTATAGTTGTCTACAGATAAAAAATTAATCCTCAGTGGTAAAGGCAAGCAGAACGATTTCATGTAATCTTTTGTTATTTAAGTGTTTGTTAAACAGAGAAGAAACTGTTGAATCCTAGAGGGTAATTCCAGGACCTTAAGCACCGACATATTATCTCCGAATGGAAAGGGCAAAACTACTCCTCAAGACAATATATCATGCCTCATTCTACTGCTCAAACTTTTGATAAGTTTTGCTACATTATTTTAAGCTTTAACATAGTTTCCTACTTTTTATCTTACAATCTTAAGAGTAGTTATGTATGTTGCTATATAGCCTTGATTCTGACATTGCCAGTGTTAACTTTGCCTTTTCCAAACATGAACCCACACCAAAAGACAAAATGACAAAAGAGAATACTGACCCCAAAGAATTCAAAAAAAAAGAATTAAGAATCTCTGATAAAGTACGTAGGGGGCGTGATGTTGAATTCTCTTTCAAATGAACAAATTATTTGTATAGAAATTATGCACATGCTTATGAAATTCGGGATACTTTGAATAAGAAATATGTGAATGTTATAGGTAATCTTACAATTTCAAATGTTTGAAGATAAGTACATGTCCTCCCAAATCCATGAGTTTCACCTTATAGTTGAAATCACTAAAGAGGTCATCCCTCTGCCGGAGCCCTATTTAATCGGCTCTGACTGAAAAACCCCAGAGTACTGGAAGGACTGCAAAAGCATGATGAAACATAAGAAAAATGACATGACACTAGAAGATGTGACATTACACATACGTGTTGAAGAGAAAAATAAGGTTCTCAAGCAAGCTCCTATGGCCAAGGAATTCACCTCCAAGGCCAATCTATTGTAGGAAAGGCACGACAAGCCACATGGGTACCATAAAAGGCTAAAAAACATAAGTGGGGATCCAGATCCCCTGCAGTTGCTAAGGTTACAGCAGGCATGTTGTAGCCCCAGCAACAGCCGTCGGAATGAGTTTGGTGGAAAAGGACGGTTAGGATGAAGCCACGTCACCATTTTTAATATCTCTCATTTACTCTCGCAACAAACAATGTCGGCTACCATTCACTCACTCTCTCTCTCTTTCCAATTCTTCAGCCGGCAGCAGAAGGCTCCTCCACGCCATCAACTTTCGGCTATCGATTTCCGGTGACGCACATCCACCTTCCGACGATCCGACGCCGGATCCAATCTCTTTCCTCTGCTAAACTCTGCAAGGCATGGCAACGGCACATCCGGATCTAAAACTTTCGGCGATGCATTCACTCTCTCTCGTCTGACGACCTAAAATTGCACCTGGCTGGGATTTGTAGGAGAGAGAGACCAGATGTGCCGTCGTCCAGAGGTGTAGAGGCTTCTGCCGTGGACCGAAGGAATTGTGGATCCAAAAGGGTGAATGGTCCCCTGGAGGTGCCGGCGTCGTCGTTGTCCTTGGTTCGTTGGTTCCAGCGTCGTCATTTTGCAGGAAGGTGCATCGTTGGTTCGCGTCTTCGGCCGGTTCACCACCGGATGCGCCGTCACCGTATCATCGCCAGAAGCTGGAGCGGGTTTTGGCCACCGGCAAAATGAGCTCGAGAGAGAGTGAATGGGGTGTTGGTTTTGAGAGAGAGTGTTTGTCGGCAGAGTAAATGACGAGCCTTTAATGTTTCCGGTGATGTGGCTTAATCTGAGCCCTTCCCTCTTAATTAACTCGATCCAACGGCTGTTGCTGGGGCGACAGCACCCCTGTTGTAACCCTAACAACAGCAGGGGATCCGGATCTCATAAGTGGTCGTAGGCTCACCCATGGGTAGAATCCAGAAGCCTGATCACCTTAAGCCCCAAAACAATGGTACGAAAGATAAATGTGAATGATTTGGTTGTGGCAGACCAGGTTACTACGTTGCACAGTGTAGGAGCAGAAAAGTAATTAGCTGCGCTTTTGACAGCTCACCTAGCCAAGGCAGCAGATCTCATTGTTGCGGTTATTTCGGGAAAAACTATTTTGGCGGAGGAGAAAGCTTGCGTGTAGACTCTGGTGCTACAAGGCATATATATGGTAACAGAAGTGCCTTCACCTCCGACACTCCAGTAAGGGAAAGAGAGGAACAATTGTTCATGGATGGCTCCTAGCTGGGGCATAGTAAGTTAGCCTCAAGCTTACATCTGGAAAGATCGTCTCTCTATCTGATGTATTGTATGTGTCAAAACTTTGTTAGATACTCGTGTCTGTGTTTCAACAAGGGAAAGTAGGAGTGAAAAAGATATTAACTCTAAGGGGACAAAACTATTCTTAACTATAATTCATTACACGCCTCAGACTATTACTCAAACTTCTAATAAGTTTTCCTATGTTATTTTATGCATTAACGTACTCTTTCCTATTTCACCCATAAAGGTGTCTCCTCTCTTAGAATCTTTGTAATATCCCACCGAGTCTTTCAATCATGAGCCTCGATTTTATCTTTCTTTCAAGCATAAAACTTCAGATGGTATCGAATTGCCATGGTAGGCTATTTGGATTAATTTATGCAATCTAAATGCATTACAGAAAAAGGGATGAACCTCTTGATCATGATGGCATGTGAACAAATGATCCAAAAAAGCCTCTAAACACTATAAGAAAATGACCTTAGCGACAGAACAAAATTCGTCCCCAAAAGTGAACTAAACCGACGGGTAGGATTTATCCGTCGTTAAAAGTTCGTTGCTAAAGATCTTTACCACTTAAATATTATGTCGTTAAAGGTCTTTAGCAATAGACTTTTATCGATGGACTATTACTTACGGAAAAATCTATTATTTAAATGTTATTTTCTGATTTTCCTATTTAGCTTTTTTTTTGTTACGGAAAAAAGTTAAGAAGAGTTTTAACGGGGACTTTTACTGACGAAATGTAGAAGTCTATATTTTATAATTCTTTAATTACCTTTAGTGACGGGCAAAACCTATCGCTAAAGTTGATTAAAACTGAAAAACCCTACTTCTTTCTCTCTTTCTCTCCGCCGCTTTCTCCCCTCATCCTCTCCCCCCCCCCCCCCCATACATGGCTTAGTTAAGCATGGCAAGTTCTGATGATGAAAGGGACATATCGTTTCTTCACATAGGTCCAAAGGTATTTACTATGCTAAGTGTCGTCCAAAGAGGAGTTGTAAAAGTGTGGCACGGGTTGGATGAAAACTTAATCAAGAAGGTAAAACGAGATCATCTACGGTCCTAACATGTGGCGAGGTCGAATCACTCAAATGAGCTTAAAGTGAGCATAATGGTAAAATTGGCGCTCTTGACATGCGACATCTCCAGATTAGATTGCTCTGCAGCTTAGCCTAAATAGCAACAAGACAAGCATGCCTAAGACAAATGGCAGCTCCATATTAGAACGACTTAAAGGTCAAATGATTACAACTCGGCTGTAAAAGCTATAAAAGTTTTCTAAATTTATCCTCTTCAGCACCAAACACAAACTATCACACACTTTATGTTTTCACACCTTCGTTAATTATGCAAACATGTTTACCTTAGGTTAAGTTAAAACATCAAACCAACTATTTGTCTCGTCAAAACATTCCGTAGAGTTTATTCAATCTTTGAATCAAGTGCTTTGTGTGTCCGTAATGTTATCACTTTCACTCTGTTACTTAATTGCAAATAGTATGAAGGTAAACTACATTTATTCATTTTATTGTTTATGCTTAATCTGATTAGGAGTAGGAGTGGATTATATGTGAGTAGCAGTAACTTAAATAGCACCGAAAATTCCTAAAGCATTAGGCAAAAAGAACTCTGAGGATGTTCCCAATTCCTCATTGATCCTTTGAAGAAGTCATATTTGATACTTTCCATCCAAACATCCGATCATTTAAATCATTTAAGAATTGTACTTCACAGGTGGTCCCGCCAGGATGTGGTACGCTCGGGCACCTTATATAACGCAAAAAGCTTTAAAGTTCAAATTAAAAACTAAAATCACATATCTTTTCATCTTCAAGCTATGTTGTCATTTTGTCAAGCGGCAATGGTGGTTAAGAAAACGAAGGTGGTTGCTGGAGAATGCTACCACGGCTAATAGGGTACCGAGGGTACCGTGGTGGGCCTGTGACGACGATGTAGTGGGAATAGACTAATTAGGGAAATAGGGTGGGTTAAAGCTAGTAGTAGTCATTAGAGGGACAGTGGAAGAGCGACAGAAGAGAGGAGAGATGGGTGAGAGGTGGAGGGATAGAGGAATACAGACGAAAGGGATGGAAAGAGATACAAAGACAGTTGTGCCAGGAAATGAAAACGAGATGGAATTCTAATAAGCTAAAAACAAGGATAAAGATGGTTTTGCAAGTAAAGCTTGTTTTCTAAAACAGAAAGTGAGCAATTTGTTTGGGACAAATACAACTAATAATTTTTTTTGCGATACAAAGGGAGTACATCTTAACCTTAAAACCCACTTTCAAGAGGAATGTGAGATTATATAATCCGGAATCATACAAAGACTGGATTAGACATTAGCATAAGAATAGAGTAGAGATGTCAAACGGGCCGGGCGGCCCGCGGCCCGGCCCGAAAAAAGCCCGGGCCGGCCCAGCCCGTTCATGAACAGGGCTGGCCCGGAGGAATTGGGCTTAGGGCTTGGGCTTGGACCAGGCCGAAAAATTCTGGGAAAAAGCCCGGGCCCGGCCCGGTTCCGGCCCCACCTGTTTGAATTTTTTTGTTTTTCCCCCCATTTCTCTCCCCCATTTCCTCCAACGGATATATTTCCCTAAAATTCCACTTTTACCCCCCTAACAGCAATATAACGGCTAGTTATGTGTTCAGATTTTATTAATAAAGATCACCAAGAAGAGTAAGAAAAGATTTAACATATAGCAAAAAATAAAATGAGAGACAAATAAATATATCTATACATACATACATACATACATATATATGAATATTACATATAATGAAATAAAATGATAAAAATTAGATTTGTCAAAATTTGAAAATTGGACATGCCTGAAGATGAAATTTAAAATTAAATAACAAGAAAATTTAAAAAAAATTAAAAATAAAAAGGGCCCGGGCCGGCCCAAGCCCGGCCCTAGAAATTGGGCCTAGGGCCTGGGCCTGGACCGGGCCTGGGATTTCTCCTCAACCGGCCCGGCCCGGATGGCTGCGGCCCTGGCCCGGCCCCGGCCCGATTTCGCTTAAAGCCCGCTGGACCCCGGCCGGGCGGCCCAAGCCCGGCCCGTTTGACATCTCTAGAATAGAGAACCTCATTATAAATTACGAAAGTTCGGATTACAGAAGAGGTGAAAAAGACGGAAAACTGAATTGTCAAAAGATCAGATTACCGTTGCCGAGACAAACTGAGATTACTCGACTTTTAAACTTTACTAACGTCAATTTCGAAACTTACAACATCTTTCACAGATTTTAGGGGTCTTGATACTCTTAATGCAGGCAAACATCATTATTCGTTTTGTCACCTTATTTATCACCAATAATGCATTAACGACTAACTATTTACCTTTAAGTCATAACAAATACTCCTTCCGTTCCTAAAAAATTGATCATATTTTCTTTTTGGGTCGTCACACAAAAATTAATCATTTCCAAATTAGGAAAGATTCTGTAGGTATTTTTACATATTTACTCTTTTCATTCTTTTTTATTCTATTTCTCTCGTCACATTTAATTTTTTACCAATTCATTTTCTCTCTCATGACCCACCACTTTACACCTTTTTACTCTATTTCTTTTCCCACATTAACACTATACCAACTAATTTTCTCTCTCATGGCCCACTCTCTCCCCCTCTCTCTAAAGAATAAAATAAGAAAGATACATAATATATAATCTAAATCTTTAATACACGTGTAAAGTCGAATGGATCAAAGTACGTCTTAAAACATGAATTTAGAGTGTGTAAGTTTTTTCTAATTTCTTATTCGTCTTTATGGTTTTTGAAGACGCTTCTTTAATGCAAAGCTAACCGTTTTGGGCGGGATCCAATTCCGTCCCTTATAAATAGCAATTCCAATTCTTAACTTCTCCATTCTTCGGTTACCACGGTCCCAATCAGATCAGAACTGTCCAGGTAATACTTCTTAAAAATCAGTCTCTCAATTCATACACCTGAATTTTGTTCTCTGCACTTCCGAATCTTGTTTGTATGTACGAGGTAAACCCAGAAAAAATTCATCACTTCGTGGTTTCTTGGTTGCAGTAATTTACCATTTGTTTGCAGAATATATGTGACTATATTGTGTTTCTGTGCTGCATTTGTTCTTTTGCTCAAGATTTGAACAGGGTTTTATCATGGGGTTGAGCAAGACTGAAGTGAACCTAAGGAGGCTGCTTGCTGCTGCACCTCAACAGCATAATCAGGCTAAACTCATTCATGTACGTTTACTTATCTTTGAACCCAAATCTCTTATTGTTCTGGAATGCTCCTACATTCTCACCATCTTTTCAAAAATGTCAAGTGAAACTTTTTCGGGCTAATCTAATGATCTTCGTTTTCCCCTTAGTGAATAGCTGTGATGCTTATAATCTTTCATCTTAAATGGAGTAATTTAGACACACAAAAAAAAAAAAAAAGGCCGCCTTTCTACTTTCTTTATTGTCATTTTAGCCAAGGGGATCACTTACACTTCTCTCGAAATGAGAGTGTCCAAAGTCATAAATGCTATAATGTGATATGACTCCAAATGGCCTCATTTACATTGCAAGTTCCTCGCAAATACTACAGCGAACATGGATGATACAATTCAAGATTCAGGAGCACTTAGCGGGAACTCAACGAATGCTCCTATGCTGCTTTACATCACCATCTTGCGGGTTAATTGCGCTTAGTAGTATTTGACTTTGTGCTATGCAACTTCGTATTTCTACATTGTTTATTCTTGGCGGTGTACTTGCAGTATGTAGCTACTTTACGAGAACAATTGGAGAAACTAGCTGAGGAGAGAACTCCAGACGGATTACCAAGGTGCCTTCCTTTTGTTCTGCTGAAGAGGATTCTTTGATGCGAAAATTTGCTAACTATAACCTGAAGCTTGGTAACATGAGAATCTTTTCAGCTTCATTGTTACCAAAAGAGTACTGCGTATGATCTTTTTCTGCTTCCTATCCTTGAGAAGAATATGTGAGCATAGCACGTATAAGTGAATTGTTTGAAGAAGCTCGTCTTTGGGTAGTTAATTTTGAAGGGCTTTGGCCTTCACTTTAAACATTATTACTTCGTGTTCGAATTTCTTGAGGCTGTTGACAACTTACTAATTCTTTTGTGGCTGGAGAGGCATTTAACTACTAAGTAGAGTTGAGAACAGCAACGAAGTCACAAGAAACTGTTAGGTGCGCCTTCTTGTTATCAGTTAAAAGGGCTAAAATTTAGGCTTTCAGTTTTGAGATTAGGTGATTATCATGTTGGATGTCCCTAAGAGGAGGTAATCCATTAGGCAGATCCTGCAGCCTGATGTCAAAAACTTCTGTGGAAGTTCTCTAGTTAGTCCAGGAAGCAGGTGTTTGGACTAAGAACAGAGCTTCTATAGCTTGTGTATGTCAAGGCAGAAATGCTCCTTAATAGCAGCAAGAAAAAAGAAGTTAGAATGGGAAGTGTGGTTTAACCAAGCTTCTAAAACCAGTTGTATAGGCCCACCCAGAGACATTTAAAAGACAGCGTAATGAAATGAGGGAGCAATTCAAGAGCGAGTGCTACTTAAACTCGTGCCCACTTGCACTTGGCTGAATAGCATAGTTTACTTGGATGCAAGTAGCCCTGGGCAGACCATTATGTATGTTGGTTTCGCACATTTCAGTGGAGTTAGTTTTTCTTTACTGAAGAGAACTGCAGCGTATATATGAACCAGTTTTGTAGGCCTTTTGTCTAAATTAGCCCCCACTTCAAGATGAAGTGCTTTGTAAAGCATCATTTCAAACTTACTTTACTTGTTTCAGAAAGAATAACAATGCATTTGGAGTCTTGTCCTGCCCTTTTTATCTTTGGCTGACTGAATGAAATATCCTTCAGAAATCCCAGATTATTATTTGTCTTCAAGTGTTTTTTTCTTGAAAAGCATGATTCTTATCAGCATTGTTCAGTTATTATTGTTTCACTTTCCGATAATTGTTCCCATATATCTTGTGTTGTTCTCGTAGAGTGTCAAGAGCTGAACTAAAAGATTTCTCAGAGGAAGTGGAAGCTCTCGCTGCAAAATTAGCTGCCTCTTCTGTGCGTCCTGGCGGTGACCTCCTTTTCTTTTGCGATACTTTTGTAGCATTTTTGGTTCTGTCGTGTTACTTGAATATATTCAAATGGAAGAGTTATAACAAATTTACATTCATGGAGCTATGCCCTTGAAAGGTCTAACCAAGTTGGGTCATATGCATTGAAGAAAAGAAAAACATAACTCCTACAAATAAATTGGGTCTCCCAAACATTTTGGTCTCATCCAGTATTCCTAACTTTTAGTCGTAACTTCAATCTTCCCTATTTTTATGAATCCTTAGGCGTTGAGTGGGCTTGATACCGTATAATTATTTTGCCCATATTCAGTGCTTGGCCCTGATTCAGTAAATACTGTGACGCATTTGTGCCAAATGCCCTTGTGTAACATCGTTATGCCCAATTACTTAATTATTCAATTTTGAATATTATTTATCTGTGTAATCTCTTTTTAGAAATTGTGGTTTCAAAGGAGAAAACGTGGTTTGAAACAGATATTTATTTTGAAATCTCTGTTTCAAACAGAGATTTCATACGTTTTTAAAAGAAATCTCTGTTTCAAACTACGTTTTCTTCTCTTGGAATCTCACTTTGAAACTGCAATTTTCAAAAAGGAATTACACAGGTAAATAAGATTCAAAATGAAATAATGAAGTTTAAAAACAGGTTATTAAGGAAAACTCGCAGAACAGAATATAGTAGGTCAGACATGTCCATGAAGGTCGTCATACCTTTTTTGAACATCTCTTTCTTTTTGGGTTGTGTGTGTTGGTTTTTTTTTTTTTTGGGGGGGGGGGGGGGGGGTAGATAGTGGAAAATATTTTATTTAACAAAAGCTTTTTATAACATCATCTTGACTGTTTGACATTTTGTCATACTATACGATCAGTCAGTTTTTAGCGGCTCTTGATCGACGACTTCTTACTATCATTGAGAGGAATTCATTAAGCTTTGGTACCAGAATGATATTTGTTTTTGGTGACGTTATCGATTGAAATCCATTTAGTTTCCTAGCCACACTCTTACATGAGAAAATGTAAATACACTTAAAAACTTATCCACGACGGAGCAATTGGCTTCGAAGCGGTCTTACCATTTGGCTAAAAGTAGTAACCATCATTGCTTCACAAAAATAATGGGTAAACGGTGAAGTGTGATTTGAAAATATGTGCACCACGGCATTTTTCAATGCCAAAAAAGTACTTTCTTTGTATCCTTCCTTGTGCAACGAAAAGAAATGTCAGTGGAGCGGGTTTGGACCGCGACGTAGACGGCGACCCTCGGGGCTAGCCGGACCATATAAATCTCGCGTTATTTAAGAAGAGCTTGGCCCATCACAACTTTAAGGTTCCCCCCATATGATTCACAGTGGATCCCATCTATTCAACTATTAGCTTTCACCTTTCCTTCTCGGCCTCACCATTTTCAATCATTTGCTTCTTTTCATTTTTCACTTACCAACTCATTGTTTGTATATTATTATTATTATTATTATTATCATCTGGGTGGTTTTTTAACACTCTTAAAAAAAAAATATTACAAAGCGTTACTGATAAGGTCAGTTACTATTTAGAGGATTTCGCATTATCGAATCGTCGTAAAACTGACATAGACGACATAATACGCCTCATAATACAAGTCATCGAAGGAGTAATGAAGGGCCCAAGAGTCACGAAAGGCTCAAAAAATTCAAAACTGTTCAAACTGCTCAAATCAATCTGTTCAAACCGCTAAGGCCGGATTGCTAAAAGGGAAGTACTTCACTTCAACTGGTTTTCTTTCCTCCCACATCGATATCGGTTCTCAACTTTGTCCTCTCTTGCTCACGCTTTCACTCGACGAACAAACCATTTACTCGCCTCATTTGATTGGTTTCATGATCCTTCCCTTTTCATAATTATTAACTTTTCCATTTAGTTAAGACTGAATCATGTATATAACTGATTCTTAGATTGGCCTCATTTGATATGTCACAAAAGAAGGAAGAGTCTATTTTTAGGCCAATATTATGTTCTACACCGTCATTTATATCGCTAGACAGTGTAGTAACGGTAAAAATTAAATCTTTTAGCAATAACGAGAGTATGAAATATAGGATGGAAATAGACATTCCCAAAGAAAAATTAACCCATACTTTTTCACTGCACGAGGCAGATTGCAAGTTGATCGTTATTTTAGTATGTACGAGAATAATACGAATTAGCTGAAAGGAACTCTAGACTTCTTAAGAAATTTTGTAATGTTTATTTATATAAAAAAATGACTGTCAGATTATGTATATAGTTTCAGTTAGTAGAACTTAAAATCAAAAGTTGTCTCTTGTTAAGAAAAAAACATATACATAAAAGTTGCACGCGAGACCAAAAGCCTGATCGAGGTAATTTGGGTTTTTATTCCTACTTTTGTTACACTAATAATCTATAATATTTCGTTTGTAGAATAGTTTTGAAAGGTAAGAAACTCGTGACTGAAGCGACCTCGATCTATGATTAATTTTGTGTGAAAAATAGATCTCCAGTATTTACGATATAGACGGCTTTAAGAATAGATATTTGTAGATCTATTTTGTAGTTTACGGAGTTCCCGTTTCTATATATGTTGTAAAACAGTCTATAGGCTTTATAATCCCGCTTTTTAATAAAATGATTCTACTATTTAGCAAAAAAAAAAATGAATTTACAATATTCATTCCCTACTTTGTTCCCGTCCTCTGTGATCGACCACACTCCCAAAAATTTGAAAAACTTTGGCATGCTCATTTGGCCAAATTTCGATGCATAATCTTAGGCTCCGTTTGAAAACGTTTCGGTTTTCAATTTTTTCTCCAGTTTTTTAAACTAGAGAAAATAAACGCGTTTGACACACAGTTTTTATTTTTTTTTCCTTCAGTTTTGAAAATCAGGTTTTAAAACAGAGCCTTTTTGAAAACTCTCATTTAGGAGTTTTGAATTTTTCAATTTTGATTTTTATTTTGAGACGACCAACACCTCCTCCTCCCACCACCAAAGCCACCGCCACCGCCACCGCCTACCCCGGGAACCGAGGATATTGCTATCACGATATCACCTATTATTTATGACTTTAATTTTGTTATGTAATTTCACGTTTTCATCGATGTAGTATCGACATGGCCGGTTCGTCCCAACCGAAGGCATTTAGATCAAAAGCAACTTTTACATGCGATGATGCAGGATGTGATGCGTAATAATGACCGGATTCATGAATGCGTCGCAATCAGGGAATCTTCCGGTCCAAAAAACCAATAATGTACTATTTTATTTAGCTAACCCCTGCTTTTATGAGTCATATTTACCTGACGGTATCTTAACCGATGTCAATATAAAAGCAAGCGTTCGCCTTCATGCGAATCGTAAAACCTTTGCACAACGTTCGTTACTCTCCAACTATTGAAAGAAAAGAAAAGAAAAAGAGTCCACCACTAGTGGGCCCCAAAGTTAGTACAATAAGGTCACACTAAGCACATGGGTATGTGTGTTAGTAATGCATAATAATATATAAGTAATAATATAGTCAAGCAATGAAAAAAGGGCGTGACAAAAGCATATTAAAAGACTAGCTAGTGATGGAGTTAAAGAGAGCCAACATTCCAACTTGAAGCGCGCCATGACTAGATACTGTCCCACTAATCATGTCGTTAGGGAGGGATGACACATTGACACTTGACACAGACCCCCTGCCTGCTGCTACTCATGGGAAACACCGAAAAGTAGATTCTGAGGATTCCATTTCACCTTGGGTTCCACTGTCCCAATCAATGAAATGTTTCAGAGAGTAAAAGAGATTACTTATTACCTTTAGCATGCAAGGTTTTCTTCTTCTTTTTTGTTCAAACGGAAAATTCATTAATTAAAACATTAATGTACAACTTAAAATAACAAAAATAAATGTTTGGTCTTGAAAATAAAGTACAAAATGTGATACTAAAAGAACACAAGCAGAAACAGATGCTTGACCCTGGAGATTAAACTGGCCAACTTGGCCTTGGAGGAAAACAGAAACGATAAATATTTGTAGCACTGTTGGACTTAGAAATTCAGATCAAAATGGTAACATGGTGGAGGAGATGTAGCGGGACATCAATTCTATGGGCCGCATGAAACTGCAGTTTACATTACTGCCCGCAGTATTCATTGAACCAAAGGTGGTGGAGCGAGTTCCCAAGGTCGGATCTGATTGATCTGCAGCTCGAAGGAAAACAACATTACCCATCTCTATTAGATCCGGCATCTTCAAGCCATAAACCCACCATATCGGACTCGCATCGGAGATCTCAACCCAAACTAATAGGATTGCACTACAAGAAAAACAGTTTTTTTTTATGGACTTTTAGCGACGGAACAAAATTCGTCGCTGAAAGTCACTTTTACCGACCGAACAAAGTCCGTCGCTAAAAACCTAGTTTTAGTGATGGATTTGTCTGTCGATAAAATCCGTTGCGAAAGACCATTACCGATGAAATATTCCATCGGTAAAGGTCTTTAGAGACGGATTTTTACCGACGGACTATTACCAAAGGAGAAATCCGTCACTAAGGGGCCGTTTGACGGAGTTTTTTTTTGCTCTTTTTTTTTCAGTTTTAAAAATTGGGAAAAAATGGGGTGTTTGGTTAACTCTTTTTTTTTCCAATTTAAAAACCCACTTTTTAAATTGTAGAGTAAAAAAAAAAAGGAAAAAGCTCTTTTTTTTCACTTAAATTTTTTTTTTTAGACCTCCACCACAACGCACCCACCGCCGGCAGCCACTACCCACAGCTGCCAGCAGCCACCGACAACCACCTCCCACCGTCGGCAGCCACCACTGCCGCCAGATAGCAACCACCGACAGCCACCTCCGGCAGGCGGCAACCACCACCGGGCGGCCACCTCCGGCAGCCACCACCACAGCCACCTTCGACCGCCGGCAGCCACCACCGGGCAGCGGTTGGCGGTGGTCACCACTGCTGGCAGGAGGCCACTCCGGCCACCACCGCTGGCAGCCACCTCCGGCAGCCACCGCCCACCGTCACCAGACAACAACCACCGACAGCCACCTCCGGCCACCACCACCGCCGACAGCGACTGCCGCGACAACCGCCAGCCACCACCACCGTCGACCACCGCTACGCCCCACCACTGCCACCGCAAACCACCACAAAAAAAAAGTCAAAATAAAAAGGGTTACCAAACACCCCAAAAAAAAAACTCAAAAAAAAAGAGTTATCAAACACCCACTTGTTTTTGTAAAAAAAAATAAATTAAGCTGCTCTTTAAAAACTGCTCTTTAAAAATTGACCACTGAAAAAAAAAAGTTGTGTCAAACAGACCCTAAATGTACTTTTCCCTTTTTTTGAATTTTTTATTTGAATTTCTTTTTTTATTTTTCGCTAAAGACTAGATATAAATAAGCAAACCCTAATTTGCTTTCATCTCCCCATCGCTCGTTTGTTTCTCCCCTTCCCAACCCCCTCTTCTTCTTCTTCTTCTTCTTCTTTCTCTCACATAGCCGACCGTTGGCCATGGTAAGGAGATTTGAAACCTCTCTTTCTCACTTCCTCCTCACCACACATCTAACACCTCCCTCTCTCCCCATTCCCTACCACCCCAACCACCGTACACGTTCGATCCGAGAGAAAAGGAGATGAGAGGGAAGAACCAACAGACTGAGCGATGAAGCGACAGGATTGAGATAGGTATTGTCATAGTTTGTATGAATGAAGTCATTTAACTCTTATTGCTAACTCTGATATGTCATACGATGACTGATTAAGCTATTTTCCACTTGGCTAGGGCTTTTATTAAAAAGAAAAGGCCTTTTGTTACTGCCAAGGACACGATGCTGTTGTCCACGGATCTGCGAAGCCCACGTCACCACCAAGCTCACGCCGCCTCTCTCCTTACCTCACGTAAGTCTTCTGCTTTCCATTCTACAGTGATTGCAGTACCAATTGAGATTGAGATCAAATGGCTTGGTTTCCCCATCTAAGCACAGCTAGGTGTTTATTTGATATTAATGTGCACTTTTACATTCAACGTTACCCACGACATATCCATAATAAATAAATTAAATTGAATTTTTCATGCTGAAATTGCAGATTTTTGGTTGGCTAGGGTTTCAATTCCTTCTGAAGTTAGAGTTAATGAGAATATTGGTGATGAGTTACTGAAAAAGATTATATTGGGCTTTTGGTTAGTTAAGATTTGTCTAGATGTCTGGTGGTCATGATGTCACGGCTCAACTATTGAGGTGAAAATGCTAGATGGGAGATTGCGACTATGTATCTAACTTGCGTTAGTGCAACGTCGTACCAATTGTCTTCCCTCAACCTCTTCTTTTTTTGGCAAATGCTTCGGTCTCTTCATCCCTTCTTGTAAATGTGTTTAAGCATGTCGTTTGCAGTTATGTCATGGGTATTGGTGAAGCAGAGGCCTTTTCTGAGAGGTTGAAGTGAGAACTTCAAGCTTTGGGAGCAGCGAATGTGCATGAGGTAACCTTTTTTATTACAAGATGTTGTTCATGACCTACGGACTATTTTCTATTACTTGTGGGGCTTGTGGTTTTTGTTGTCTTATATATCATAAATATTCTTCCTTTTCTTTTTCCGGTTTGTGAGTTTTTCTTCATGAACATGTGCATCTTGTTGGAATGCATCTCATGGCCTTAATGCCTTCCAATGCCAGCTATATGACATGAAATAAAGCTTACTAGGTTTTGTCATTCCCCTTGTTGTTCATAACATACGCATACTCGAAAATTATGTTTGGAGCGTGGTCTTTTCCAACTTAGATGACTTTCGGGTACTCGGTACATGTTGATGGCGTTGTGCAAGCTATCATCTTCAAGGTACCCCCCCCCCCCACCCAACCTTTATCCTTCAGTTCCATTTGGAACTACCTTTGTAACTGTTTACGAACAAATTATTATATGGAAACACTCGCAAAACAAGCTATCTTTTGATACTAAGCAATTTTCTGATAGTTCTTGTCAAGAGTTCGGTGAATTGTGTTCAGTTATATATTTGTACTCTAAGGTGAAGTCCTCCAAGGTGATAGTTATGGTATGGCTGCTGTAGGTATTAATGCAGGGTTGAGTCAACCAAAAATTATGTTGAGGACAAGGATGAATGGCTAGGCTTTTTTCCTGAGGTTCCACAGTTAGTGCATTTTTCTTCCTCTCCATTTCTTGCAGAATTTTTTTGGCACCACATTCAAGCCAGAGATCTTACAGCAATGTTCCTCAGCCACATGCTTTATTGTATTACTCGCAGAGAGCTACCAAAAGTTTCTATTATAACTTGTAATTTTGTTTTGGGATTCGTACGATATGATGTATTCTACTCGTTGAATATCTAATTTTTGTTGTTGAGTATAGAGTTTTAGTTGGTGGTGTATGATTTCAATTTTATTTGTATTGCTTGAAATTTGGTAAAGAAAGAATGCTAGCTTAAATAAGCATGATATTGTTGATAGATTTGTTAACTAGGATTAATTGTCTATGGATTAAAAAATAGCTCCTCTTTTTTTTTAAATTTTACTTACGGACATATAGTGACATAACTTTGTCGCTAAATGTATTTCAAACAAATGAATGTGGTTTTAGTGACGAAAATAAGTCGCTAAAAGGTTTTTGTTTTCAATGACATGTTTTTAGGGACGGATTATCTGTCGCTAAAAGTAATTAGCGACGGATTTTAAACTTTTAATGACGAAATTCTGTTACTAAATGTCTGGTTATAGTGATGGACTTTTAGCGATGGCAAATCCGTCGCTAATAATCTTTTTTTTTTTTTTTTAATTTATCATTTTTATAAAAAATAAAGAATTACAGAAAATATCTTTACCGACGGAATATTCAGTCGGTAAATGCATATAATTCCGTCGGTAAAAGTAAACTTTTCGCCGACGGACTACCAAATTCCGTCGCTAATCTTTTAGTAGCGGAGTTTATACCAACGGGCTTTTAGCGACGGACTGTCCGTCGCTAAAAGTTTTACCGACGGAATATTCACTTTTAGCGACGAAAAATTCCGTCACTAAAAGTAGATTTTCTTGTGGTGTTGGAGGTTCGGTGACCACGACGGAGCTAAACAAACCTTTCAGAACTGAGAGGGAGTAATTTTACAACTAAAGGACTTCCGATCTGTGGGTGGTAGTGGAGATCGGAGGGTGGCGGCAGAGGTGGCGTTCCCAATCAGGGGGAACAAAAGATGCGAAAGATGGAAACAACAGAAGGAGGAGGAGGAGGAGTATCAATGCGAGGACCTCCCCTTCCAACCTCACAGCCATGAAAGCTAAAGGGGTAAAGGGCGACAACTGGGTTTTGTGTTAGAGACAGGATGCTGGTCTTTTTCTTCTTGGTCGCCTGCTTTACCCAAAATACAATTGTTCAAGTGACGGATTGAAAGTATTTGTCTTTGACAATCCAAGGATTAGAACTTTTAAATTCTACTTTGTAAACGTGGATAATATGCGGGTTGTTATTTAATAAAACATGTAGTATAAGTTGTAAATTCTTCTTAGTCAGGACAGTTAATAAAAAAACATGGATAAAGTAAACTTATTGGTGCCGTGAGGGTACCTTACCTATCAATAGCAACAATATTCTAAAATACTCTTCAGCAACAATATTCTAAAATACTTATCAATAGCAACAATGTTCTTTTAACGGCTAAATTTCTCAAACCATACCGTAGTTGGAAACTTGATCCCCTAAAGTCAAGTATTGTTACGCGCCATCTGTGGCGAGGGTGGGTCAGCAGATTTTGAATCCTTGAAAGGATGAACCCACATTGAATATAAACCTCTTTCTTTCATTCATTCATTCATTCATTCATTCAAGACAAGACAAGAAAGGTTACTGGCTTTTTTTATATGGACAAAGCCCAGCAAAACAGAAATGTCAAACTTCTTTCAAACACCCAGGAGGAAATCAGGAATGTGAGGGCTTTTTGTCATGATTCACAGTCTCTTTTGGTGGAGACTTGCAGAGTCACAGCTTGCTGCTACCTCCCCATCTAATAAAATCAATCAATAATAAAAAAAAATAGTACTGTTTGTACTGGCAATGCTGTTTACTGTGCTGAAGAATCTCACGGTCATGGAGGGGGGTGACTCTAGGCCATGGATGGATAGATGGATGCAGAGCAAAAAGTTGGAAATCCCTATGGCCCAGAATCCCTGTCTCTCTGTCAGAGATTTTTTTATATTTTTTTTAACCTGTTTCCATGACTGTTGTGTTCTCCACATTCATCATCATCATCATCAGCTCTACTGCACCCATTTTTCTAGTTTCACTTCCTCTTGTATTTATTTGGCAACATTTATGTTCTCCATGCAAGAACATTATTGTTTATATTGGAGTCCATAATATGCAGATCAGGATCAGTGTGGATTTTATATTTCGTGAGCTTACCGTCATAAAAATGGTAAAAGCCTTGGGGACTAAACTGGACCTTGGTTTTAGCAAAGACTAAAAATCAGTTTCATGGCAGGAATGTAGGACCCCCTTTGCAGAGCTTTGTAGCCAGGCTAGCGGAAAGGAAAGGATCCCCGCCCCGCCTACTTTCCTTGCACACAGCAGTTTTAATTGCTCTACTTCCTCCTCCACAGTTTTCACTGGTGCAAATGGAAAGGGGAGTTTCATCTTTTGCCCAAAACAACCACGAAATCAACGTGTTTAGATGGGGAAGAAATGCGCCTGTGAACTTGTCGTTATCTTTCTTTCAAAACCTTGAGCTACCATTCTCGATCTCTGCTCTCTCTCTCTCTCTCTCTCTCTCTCTCTCTGTGTAACGCGCACACACTGTTTGTTACACCTACACACACACAGAGACAGAGAGCAAATATACTCTTCCCCACCATTGATGGGTTCTTTCGGACATTCCATCGGGTAACACTGCTTCTCTCTCGTTACGAATCTCTCTAAGACCATAGAGTCATAGACTGAGACGGAGAGGTAGAGGTAGCTAGCAAGTTCAGGACCTACGGCTATAATGGCCAGCACCTTGTTCTTCATCTTGCTACTCCTCTTGACCTCAACGCTGACCACCCAAGCCCGCCACAGCCGGCGGATCCTCCACCAACCCTTCTTCCCACTCACCTCCCTCGCCCCAACATCCCAACCCCCACAATCCCAGCCCCCACAGCAACGACAAGAACCACCCCCCAAGTACCCATTCTCCTCCCAAACACCCCCAAACACCCAGAAGCAGTTCTTCCCATCTTACCCCTCCCCACCACCGCCACCCTCTAAATCCTCTCTCCCCACCTTCCCGGCCAACATCTCCTCTCTTATACTCCCCAATGCCCCTTCCTCCTCCAAACCCATCTCTAAGAAACTCGTCGCCATCGCCGTCTCCGTTTCACTCCTCTCAGCCGCCCTCATCGCCGCCGTTGCCGCCACCATGCTCCACCACCACCACCACCACCGCACAGGCTACATTGACAAGAATGCCCCGAGATCCGACAGCCTCCGCCTCTTCCCACCTGACACCGCCGCCTCCGACAAGCCACCACCGCCTCAGCCGCCGCATCCGCCGCGCAGTGTCTCCACCACCAGCAGCTCCGAGTTCCTCTATCTCGGCACACTGAGTGGACTCCCCGAGAAAGAAGACCAGAGTGCAGCTTTTAATTCGGGCAATGCCGGTGGCGGGTCGTCATCGGGCTACCACAAGCTGGGCTCGCCGGAGCTCCACCCGCTTCCGCCGCTACCACGTCACCACTCCGGGCCTAACATCCCGACCGCCGTGGTGGGTTCCGCGGCAGAAGATTCCGACAACGACAACTGCGGCGAGGAGGAGTTCTTTTCGCCCAGAGGCTCATCCGGCAGCCCACAGGAGGGTATCGGGTCAGGTAACCGGAGGGTTTCTCCGGCCGCTGAACTTGAACCCGAGAATCTCCGGAGCCGGAGCTCCAACTCCCGCACGGCGTCGTACGCATCTTCCAACTCGGTCTCTCCATCTCAGTCCATGTCCAGTAGCCCGTCAGTGGCATTTAATATAAGCCCCAGAAGCCTAAGATCCAAATCACCCGATTCGGTTGTCAACTTTCCCGCCCCTGACCGGCCCATTCCACCCCCGCTGGCGCGCGAGCCGAGGGCTGTGACGTCATCTCCACCGCCAGGGAGAGATTCAGTGGACTCCCAGAATTCCCCAGAGCAAGATTTACAATTTGGTCCTAAACCTACGAAATCGCCTCCTCCGGCGCCGCCGCTCCCACCACTGCGGTTCTGGGAGAATTTGAGTCGGAATAGTGGGCCGCCGGAGCTCGTGACGCCGTCGTCCAATGCGGCTGGTTTGCAAAACCCTGCACTGAATTTGGAGATGAATGAGGAAGTAGCAAAGCCCAAGTTGAAGCCCTTGCACTGGGATAAGGTTAGGGCTAGTTCTGATAGGGCAATGGTGTGGGATCAGCTGAAATCTAGCTCTTTTCAGTAAGTTCTAATGATGTATTACGATCTGACCACCTATCTTTTTTTATGTGTTATAAAGTAGGTAATCTATGGATTTATTCTTGATTTGGGTTGGATCTTGGATGGTTACTTCTGGCTTATTTAGGAAGTCATGATGTCTTTTCCTCTTTTTGGTGGTTTTTGTAATGTGGGTTTTGGTTGTAGGTTGAATGAGGAGATGATTGAGACATTGTTTATGGTAAACAATCTGACTCCTAAAGATGGCACGCCACGCCCGGTACTTCCTACGATGAATTTGGAGAACAGGGTGCTTGATCCGAAAAAGTCTCAGAACATTGCCATATTGTTGAGGGCGCTTAATGTGACCAATGATGAAGTCTGTGAAGCCCTTTCAGAAGGTACTTGGTTGAGTTTATGAGTTTTGCTTAAGCCTCTACAATTTGTACTATGCTTTCTCATATGAAAAAGAGTTCTTTATTAGTTTGATCATTTCTCTGAATGATTGCGGAGTACTTTCCCCAAGTATGGTATCTAATATGGTTTACATTTTTCCCTTGAATTATTGCTTTCCAGTTTCACCGTATCTCTGGCACTCTGGTTAATAATATCTTAGTGTTCACATTCCTACTCTGGCTCATATCATATCTCGGAGTTCAAATTCTTGCTGTCGGTAGATCACTGTTAATGATTCGTCTTTGAGGTCTATATTACAGCTTTGACTCCTAGAACAAATTAAAGCATCTACAGCGAGACTTCTTAGCTCAACACATTCCTAGAATAATGGCAGTGGGGTTTTCACATTACGCTACTGTAGGTTGGATTCTCACAACCCCACCCGCCACCCTAACAACTCCTTGGGATTTGGAAAATGGGATTCATACTTGATGCGGTAAACTATCACCTCCTACTGGCAAAACTGAGTTGGACCTCCTCCTCCGGGTCGTTCATCCGTTGGTTGTGACAGGGTGTAAGCAATGTCCTTAATGCTTGTAAGCAGAATAGGTGGTTCTTCCATTCTTTGGAGGATGACTGAGGTTTTTGTGAGTGAGCAATCCATCTCCTGAATGGTTCCTAGGTTTAACTCAAAGTGTTGTCGTAAAGAACGAGTGTCCTTAGGCATCAGAAGATAAAAGGGATGGGCCCATTAGCACATGGCAGCATGCCACGTCAATCAAGAGTTTTTTGGTTTCTACATGATCTGATCACATGTTTACAACTATTCAGTGAACCAAACCTTAATAAAGCATTTGTCATTAGATGGAGAACTTACATTAAAGGAACTCCTGATAGGAGAATCCACGCGTGGGTTAACAGCCACGTTTAATACTGTATGTCACAGGGTTGTTTTGCTCGTGAATCATTCATTGTCTGTACTCGTCCACATGTGATGTCAGTGATTTCAGGTGAGAATAAATCACCTCAAATTCGGTATGAAGTATGCTAGAACCTTAGTTAGAATCTTTTTACGTTGAATTAAGAAGAGATATTGCCTGATCGTAATGGTTCTCCATCACAGACAATAGAAGGTTTTCAGATAGATAGTGCTTCACCTGTCACGCAATCCTCGTTCCTTTTTCTGTATGACAAGATTTGAAGGCTGCAGAAAGTGTCATATTCTTCTCCTCATTCAGAATAGCAATATGGACATATGCAACTTTGGCGGCATTTGGTTTGGCATTTGAATTGTTACACATTTTCCCGTCTCATCACACTTTTCATATTATATATATGTTTAGGGTGTTTTGCAATGCTGTAAATTTGCCGCAATTTCAGGACTAGTCTGTTGTGATTTATATCCCTCCTTCTCTTCCCACATAATAATCAAACACCTAAGCTGTTTATGTGTCACAGAAAGGCATTTACTCATCTTTCTGCTACAACAAACAGGTATCAGCGATACACTAGGGGCAGAGCTTCTTGAAAGTCTACTAAAGATGGCTCCAACAAAAGAGGAAGAACAGAAGCTGAAAGATTTCAAAGATGTATCACCCGTCAAGCTTGGCCCTGCTGAGAAGTTTCTTAAGGCAGTTCTTGATATCCCTTTCGCATTTAAGAGGGTGGACGCAATGCTTTACATAGCCAATTTTGATTCAGAGGTCGAATACCTTAAGAGATCTTTTGAAACCGTGGAGGTAATCATATTCTGCATCTTTTAGTAAGAATGTGCTATATATTGCTTCTACGTTAGTGATGATTGTAATGGAGGAGGAGTTGAGCTAAACTCCTTTTAGGTTGATGGAATGTTCTCCTGCCACTTGCACAGGTGCTGTTAATTCCACCTGTATCTTGGTTTGCCCTCGTCTTCAAGTTAGTCAGATGCTTTTTCTTGTTAGGTCTTACATTCAGCCAGTTCGCTTCTGATTGTTAGAGAGCTTATTAGGAATTTGATTTTCTTACATTCCCCTCTTCATTCCTTTATCACTTCCTGTGGCCACAATATAAAGCAATCGGCCTAGTGTAATACTAATAGTATATACTCGATTGGATATTTTTATGTTAGCATGATCCTCTCACAATTTCTAAGAGCCTGCTCCAGGCTGCTTAAACTAATTATTTCTTGGATCATTGCAACTGAGGATGTGATCTTTTGCATTTTTTAGGTCACCAACTTATTAGGCCAGCCCATTGTTACATGATTCTAATTTGCATTAACAAAATTGGCAGTGATGCCTTTTGGGAATGTGCCACTTGTTGAGCAAGTGAGCCTTTACGTGATATATATCTTTTGATGACAGCGAAGCAAATTTAACCAAGTGATGTCCAAACAAACTGTGATGTTTAGCGTTTGACAAAAAAAGTATGCCTTGTATGTGTGTATGTACTTTCAAATGTGAGCGAAGAACGTCTCCCGTGGCTCCAATTAAGATGGACGCTAACGTAACATAATGGACTTCGCCATATATTGTTTCGTAAAGTGATGCAATTATATTCCAAACTAGATCTCAGGGAAAGGATCTTCAAACTGTGACCGTATATATGTTTGTGGCTTGTGATTTTGGGAAAATGTGGGTGACATGCGTATCTGTCTGTTCAAGCAGCGGATATTGTTGAATTCCATTTGAAACAACTAGTTCAAGGTTTTGTTTTCGGAGATAAATGCTCTACTCCATGTTACTTGGCAAGCTATTAATAAATGAGTTGGGATTACCTGACTTCCTAGCTAGTTACAAATTTGCATATATGATACTGTCGTGATTTTTCAGCCACATTAATCATGTATTTATCTTCATTCCAATAGGCAGCTTGTGAAGAACTGAAGAACAGCAGAATGCTCATGAAGCTACTAGAAGCGGTGCTCAAGACGGGGAATCGCATGAATGTTGGAACGAATCGAGGCGATGCTCATGCCTTCAAGCTTGACACACTGCTTAAGCTTGTAGATGTTAAAGGCACTGATGGGAAGACCACTCTCTTGCATTTTGTTGTACAGGAAATTATCAGAGCGGAAGGTTCTCGTCTTTCAGGTGCTAATCAGAGGCCAGTGGCTGAAAAAATTCAGCAATCTGATTTACGTGACGATGTTGAGTTCCGGAAGCTTGGTCTTCAAGTTGTTTCTGGCCTGAGTGGGGAGTTGACCAATGTGAAGAAAGCTGCTGCCATGGAGTCAGATGTGCTTATTAGTGAAGTTACAATTCTAGCAACTGGAATCACTAAGATTGTGGAAGTTGTGAAATTGAACGAAGAACTTGCATTGAGGGAGAGTAGTAGGAAGTTCTCTGTCTCAATGACGGGGTTCTTGAAGAAGGCAGAGGAAGAAATTACGAAGATTCAAGCCCAGGAGAGTGTCGCTCTCTCCATGGTAAAAGAGATAACCGAGTACTTCCATGGAAGCTCAGTAAGGGAAGAAGCCCATCCATTCCGCATTTTCATGGTTGTCAGAGACTTCCTTTCTACTCTTGACCAAGTATGCAAGGAGGTTGGGAAGATAAATGAGCGAACCACTGTGAGTCGCCAATTTCCACTACCAGTAAATCAAAGCGTTCAACCTGTTTTTCCCATATTCACTGGCATGCAACAAGACGGTTCGTCTGATGATGAAAACTCGTCTCCAGCTTAGCACCTGTTTTTTTTTATAATCTCAGGTGACTAATTTGAGCTCTGCCACCGAGTCCAGTACAAGGCAAGGGTGCAGAGGAGGAGCTGTTAAGGGAGATGGGCTGTCAAGACAGTATTTTCTTCTCGTACTTGTATAAATTGGTGTAGCAGATTTTTGGAGATGTTCATGCGATATGTATTATAGAAGTAAGGTAATCATGTCTCTTAAGGTAACATTAAGGATGTGCTAAAAGTATTAACTAATGGTTGGAGCTAGCATGTAAAGTTGTCGCGATGGTGGAGTTGAGCCTTAAGAATTGGTGCTACAAGCATAGTTCTCGGTTCCCTTTTGGTTTTTCAGTTTTTCTGCATCATATCGCTTGAATTCATAAGCATATGCAGTTTTGCTAAAGAAAGCAAAAAGGTCATGGCCAATGGAACCCTTGGGCAACTTCTTTTGACGTTCTGAGACTGCTAGGATTCATTCATTATACCTTCGAACAATACCTTGGACATAAAGCGTATACGCAGATGCAACACTTCCTAGCCTGTCCGGTGTTCAGTAAGAGTGATTTACTGACACTCACAAAATGTTGCCAATTGGATCTCCCGAACAGTTTCAAGAGAACTCCCAGGCAGAGCTCTCTTCAGTTATGATGAATGCCTTCTTTCACCGGAATACATAATCCTTTATGAGATAACAGACTATAAGCTCTCAGCATCCTTTCGCTCGATCACACGCCTGGCTTCCTCCTCTGTGGCTGGAACAACGTTTCGAATCTTTAACCCGTTCATCATGGCCTCGGAACGCACAGAGAAAGTGAAGTAGAACTTGTTGGATACCTTGTCAAATGGCACAAGAGCACAGAAGGCAGAAGTGATAAATCAGTAAATTGTGGTTTCAGAGCATTTAATAAGAGGATGACGAATGTAAAAATGTGGATTATTTTAAATCTAGACAGATGAATTTGAGATTAAAAAGAAGAAGCATCCCATCTTGTGCGATTAAGAAATTTGATTTGCATATAGATTGAATTTCTTTCACTGTTTTTTTCATAGTTGATGTCCGCGCCTCGATTGGGCATAATGTCTCCTCTGAAGAATAAGTAGCAGTTTAAACATTTCAGAGATATTAAGTTATGACTGTATATTTGAGTTATCTTTTCTCAAGAGACATCTTGGATTTATTTTGATTTCATATCCTCTTTTATCCTCATTACTTACCCCTTGAAAGAGGCCGAGATACTGATTATGAGTGCCATTAAAAAGGATAAATAGGAGGCCTCAACTACTCGTGAAAGGGAAAGAGGACTGCTTTAGTTGTTCATGTGCCAACAGATACTTATGTCTGATTTTCTGATAAACTTGAGACAATCAACAGATATAGCATACCTCGCTTGACCGGAGCTCAGGCCGCGTGACATGAGCTACAACTTCCACATTAATCAGAGGCTGACTTGGGTTCTCGAGTTCTGTGTACAAAACACAAGACTTCAAGCGGAGGAAGTTTCCAACATCTACCTGCATCCAAACACCAAATATTACGTCCCGGCTAACCAAAGATATGTTCTTTCACCCTGTCTAACAAATTAGTCTTTCATGGTAGTAACTTGCTAAGAGACTGCAAGCGCAGGATGGTACTGTGCTTGAACCGCATCGCCTCCCTGATATTATGAATTATGTGAAAGTACTATGTGCACGTCCAATGACCCATTGATCAGCTTCCTGACAAGACAGGTGTAAAACATATCTTTCCGCCCTATGTAATAGCTCAGCTTTTAGAGTGGTTGGATATTAACAGCATGAAGCCGACTATCATTAATCTTTAGAGTAAACTACACTCGCATCGCCTCAGTTGAAGGATATTGCACTCTCTACTAGTCAAAGTCCACAGAGAATTTTTTGGTCATTTCATAAAAAAAGCCCAAGGAAAGGGTGTGAATCTATCTACCAAACTGTGAGGGTAGTGACTGTGGGGGTTCAAGCATGATATACCCTATTTGATAAAATTAGTTCATGTATCTGAAATGGTGTAGTTCGTATCTGCTTTAATATCTAACCAGCTCTAACCAACTCGCATCGCCTCAGTTGAAGGGATATTGCACTCTCTACCGGTCAAAGTCCACAGATAATTTTTTGGTCATTTCATAAAAAAAAACCCAGGGAAAGGGTGTGAATGTATCTACCAAACTGTGAGGGTAGTGATTGTGGGGGTTCGAGCATGATATACCCTATTTGATAAAATTAGTTCATGTATCTGAAATGGTGTAGTTCGTATCTGCTTTAATATCTAACCAGCTCTAGGACTTCTACCAGTTTTCCATATTTCAAGTTAAAGGGTTTCTTAGTGCTTTCCACTTGAATTCTCAGTCTTCTTTTCCCCAAGCAACTTTTGAGATGATAGGCATGCAATAAGTTCATGCATTAGAACATCAACTATAAACCACTTCCATTCATCAAGAGTAACAATTTTACCCAATTCCAACAGATTCTGCGTGGAAGATACGCCAGCTATAGGTTTTCATTTGAGTAGTTGAGTTGAAGTTTCCATTCTACGAATGAACCTTTAACACCTAACTTTATACTTTTAGGGTGACAAAAACAAGCGTATGATGCTCTGAACTTTATACATGAATCTGACAGTGAGCAACAGTATCAACCTTAGTTGTAGGAAACTCCTCATATGGTGACGCTTCTCTCTCGGAAACTCGCTTTTACGATCCCAAGTTAGGAGCTCCATGGGATCTCGTCCCAATCTCATATGGAAACTCGATCCCATCAGCTGGACAGAGATGCATGGAACAAGTGAAAGAGTATCTGAAAATCAAGCTCTTTTCAGCTCAATTCCCTGTTTCTCTCTTCCTTCAACTCCATAAAGCCTCCTTGTTTGTTGTTGCTAACTACCCTCCTCGAGAGAGCTTGTCAATCACTGCTCTCTCTCTCTCCCTCTCTTGTAAACTATATTCAGCAAATGGTAATACTCTTTTACGCATTTATTTATTCAAGCTGCTCCCAACCTCAGATTCATTCAGGTGCTTCTTTCAGTTGCTTACGCTCGCCTGCCCTCGTTCCCGCCCCCACCCCCACCCCCGCCCCCGCTCCCGCTTTCTGCAACTAAGGTATCAACTTTTTCGTGAGCAGCACTGGTATGATGTTTATGCTGCAAAGTTTATTTATGTGTACCTGATCCATTTCATGAGAGAAAAAGGGAATTCTGATGCCTAGAAAGGCAAAAAGATTCAAGTTTTTAGTGGTAAACTGTATCCCAAACACGATTAGGAAATATGTCATGTTGGACCACTAAGTAGAGATGCTATGAACAACAGTTTAATGGCAAGAGAAATGAAATAGGGTGGCTACTCACAGGTTTTAGGAAATCTACATGATCAACCTCAAGGAAGCTTGGAGCGCTGCCAGCAAAGGCATAAGCAGTTGCAAAAGCCAATTCAAAGGCTCTTCGCATTAAAAACCCTCCGAAAATTCTTCCATGAATGTTCCTTTGCTGGGGCTGGCACATCAAAGAATTTTGAAGGCAAGTATCCCTTATCAGAATGCTGTCTCTATCTGCCAAAGCTGGCATGTCACAGAAGATTCGCCCTTCAGAAAGCAACTCATTGACCCTATCCATCTCCCCCTCAGTCGCCTTTTGTTTTCCTTTCTTCATTTTCCTCACTTTGTTCCTTTCCTCCGCTTCTTCCCAAAGCAACCTTTCTACGTCAGTTTCAGGTGAGATCTGATTAACTGGGGCTGACTTTCCAGTTGCAGAATCACGGGCAACAAATGTGAAGTTTGCTACAAGAGCTACCGGGTCTGAATGATCACATGTTTCTGCAAAACTAAAGTCTTATACTAGAGTATAACGATGACCAAACAACAGCAGCAACAGTGAGACAGGAAAATTTAAAGACGTTCTGAGCACTATGTATCATAAACAATTGCGTGAGAAGGCAATGCTTAAGAACGAGTCTGAGATCATGGACACGAAACATAACTAATATAGGGACTAACCTCAACTTAGTAAAAAATTTAGTTCTTTACAGCCAAAAAACTCTCCTTTAGTGCTTGTTCAATTGGGGGTTCTTTATTTCTGGAAGGGCTGTGGCTGTGCCATTGGAACCCTTTGCGGTAATAAAATTGAAGAAAAAACCTAAATTTCTCATCTTACTCCATCAGCCCTTCCTTCAGGAAGGTTCTGCAATAGGACAGTCTTTACCAATATGGAGGCCCAGGGGAGGAAAAGAAAACAAAGCAACCAGATCATCCAAATCTGACAGGAAGAGAATGAACCTCCCCGGTTTCGAGTATTGACAACTAAGAGGACCACTATCCAGTTGTGGGGGGAAGAATATCGAGATCCTATTAAGTTGTAACTGTAAAGAAACTCTACGTGTGAACTTGGTCACTCTCGTGAGATGCAGCTGCATCAGTCCATAAAAGTACACAACTTTTATTTAGCCAAAAAACTACTCTGGGTGATAAAGGGTCTCTTTTAGAGGCCATTTCACCTTATAAGTTTTGAGGCAATCCTTGTAAAAAAGTTTTACTGCTTCTAGACCATTATTACAAGATTGGGCAACAAGAATTCACTGCCAGAATGCCAAATATCAACAAACTATGTCATCAGTGTTTACAATACAATATAGAATAGCAGGAACCTAAAGTGAAATGGAAATTAATAAATAAAGGAAATGATGCATGCAATCAAACACGTGGGCAGTGAACAAATTTTCCTCGCACAAGAATTTGGTTACAATCTCGACCAACGGTAGCTATACTAAACAGTACAAGTGAGATAATCCAATTAAAGACCCTCAAATGCAAGTAGACAGTTTTGGTTCTGGAGTAATTAACTCACTTATATTTGTGGTGTATGTGCGAACTTATGATCATATATTTCACAAGACCACATGTACAGCAATCATGCAAATTCTGCCCGTCAAAACAATAGAGAGCGAGGTGATGATTGACATCTAGAAATTAGAATGCGACATCCTGGAATGAAGTATCAACTCCTAGTTCTAAGGAGCAGCTTACCTGGGAAATGGAATCACATGAAGGAGTATAACTATAACGTTCAGTTTCTAACAATATATGAAATGTGAATCAGAACGTCGTGGCAAGAAAACTGGTGACAGTGAACAGAAAAGCAGCAAGAAAAAGCTTAGGTTATCAGCTCAATAGTACCTTGCTTGGCCTCAGTTACTTCCAGTTGAATCTCCAAGGATGACCTGCCAACCCATGTAACAGCACCAACTATTTTCAAGTCGGTATCAACACTAATTGTTTTCTTGAGAACCATCTTGTCCACAGAAGCAGTGACTAACAATAGCGGCCTTGTCGTGCTATCATCATTGGAGCAGTGCTGGTTCAGAGAGCAGATAAAAATACATAAAACCCACTCGTTTGCAACAGATGCAGGACATTTCCAAAATGCCACATTTATGAGTGAACTAGGAAAGTTATTAGACATAGGGTTATGTACTTACGTAGCACAATGTTAACAAGAAACATATTCCAGAAGATGAACAGAATGCGCTCTTTTGGTTGAAGCAGCTTAATTAGGTTATCTCAGCATGCGTTAGATGAAACAAATATCTGGTACACAATCATCTATTGAGTAGGTCAACCACCAATGTGTAAAAATGCAAGCAAGTCTGTTTCTGAAATGCAAAGCCAGGAGTGAGTGAAGTCCCTTCCAAGTAGCAAATTACAACCATTTTGATAGAATGATGAACATGCTTTTATAAGTTGCAATAGTAGTTCTTATTCAGCAGCCTGGAATAAGACTGCAACCCAAGCCAAGGCCCATTACTTCAGCCGAAATACAAAACCACCCAATTCTAACTATACCAGTGTGATCAACTCAATCGATGTGCATTAAACCACACCCATGAATAAGCGAGATATATACTGCATGAAAAACAACAAATCCAGTATTCAGCTTCTTTTAAGAGATTCAAAAGCCTTGTAGAGTTATACTACCTTAAGGGATATGGTACCAGCCAAAGCATCAAGGTCTTCAAGCAACTTCCCCATCCTGATCTCATTCCAAGGGTTCCTATACTGCTCTCGAAGTATATAATCAGATGAAAACTTGTACAAGATACTAGTCCTGCTCTGAGACGGAGTTCTTGTCATCAATTCACTCTTCGAAGGTGCATCACTACGAACACTAGACATTCTCTCAAAATAACTCTTTCTAGCTTCCCACAGTGCATTTGTCACAGGTGAGTGGTACATTCCTGGCCAAAGACTAATAGGCTTCCTAATAGAAGATCCTGCATCTATTGGTGGCGAGGCCTCGGTGGGAGAAGTTACTGTAGAAACAACAGGGATTGCATTGGAAGATTGGTCTGATGGGGCAGTTGAAAATGATATTGTTTGGATAAACATGGGTGATCTTGGAGTGAAAAATGTGGTTTTCATGGTGGGTTTCGGTTTATTAGATGAACTGAGCAAATGGCTAGTAAGTAATTCTCGATTTTGAGGTTCTTGGAAGGCGGGTTTGGGTTGGTTTGACGGATTGGGAAGCTGAGTATATCCAAAATCATTGTTTTGGGTGAAAAGGCAAGATATAAGTCTATGAAGTGAAGATTTGTGGTTGTTTTGGGGAGAGGGGCTGAGGAGGTGGTGGTGATAAAAGGGCGGCCTTGGTGGTTTCATGATTTTAAACAGAAGGTGATGATGAAGCTCTCACTCTGAGGTTTGTTTGCATAGGAGGGAAGAGTGGTTGAGACTTCAAGATTCCGAGGGAGATTTCCGGTTGCAACGTATTGGAATTGGAGGGGAGGTAGCATTTGACACACAGATCTCGGACGCATCAAGCGGATTTTAAGCAGCATTTTGACTTCCACATTTGAATGCTCCTTAATTAAGTGAGGGCTGTGACCTGTGAGGCCTATGTTTGGATGATCAAATTTTGGCTACAACCCCCCTTACCTTGTTTCTGGTCAACTTTATAGCAATGGTTTCTGATTATCAAATATGACTATACTAAAATCTTTGTTGACAATTCCAACAACAAATCTTAATGATTTGAGCTTCGTGAATCAAATGTTTGTAAAGCTAAACCAATTGTTTCTGCTCCAAAAACAGAAGACTTGTCGGTTGTAAAAGATGTGAATCCACTTGTCCAACGAATTTTTTGATGTTCGAAGTAACACAACATGTTTATCTACAATCATTGTTGCTACAATCCGGGGTTGTAGTCAAAACTTTTCTATTTGGTATTAATAATTTTGGTTTCATTTTTCTATCTCTGAAAATTCAAGACTTTTACATAGAGAAAATGTATGCTCTGATTAATCATGTGATATTTCTCCCTGGCCCTAAAGTGAAGAGAGTTTTCGGTGCCTAGGTCTCCTTAGCTTTTTGGCATTGGATGGGAGTAATTTCCAAACTATTGCAATGTATGTCCGTTAACCTCTAAAGTTAAAATTCTAGCTAGGAGCACAAACAATGTCCTTGGATGATTTTGTATGGTATAGGATTCATTGTTGGTAACGGTGATGGTGCTAGTAATGAAGGGTCCAATTGCTTCCGTTTCGTGAAATCACGCAGGGTGTAAATGAGTAGTTGAGCTCACCATGGTTTTAAAGGCCTCGTTGACTTCACGATGGTTGGGCTCTTCATTGGATTGTAACTCCAACCTGTTCGTGAGAGTTGCAATATGTAAATCTTTTTTCTCGATTGTCTTAGTCAGCTTTTCATGGTATGAGACGTAGCGGCTAACTGCTTCTCCATTGACAGTGACCCGGTCATCATGACTTGCATGATAACGGCAGGTGGTGAAGTGTGTGACTCGGAGCGTGCTGGGGACACCGGGTTTTTTGGCCCCTCCAAGGGAAGATTCTGGGGCTGTGAGCCAGTGCTGAAGTCCACATCTGAGGCGTACTGGATTGATGGTGGATGTACTTTGTGATGTATGCTCTCCTCTAACCCAAAGTGGGGGATTTCGAATCTTGATATCCCGCCTTTCTCAATACCGATAACAAAGACCTCTTTGAATTGAACATGTGACTTGGCCGGTGGGTTGGAAACTGGTACCACCACTTGATTGGGGATAAGGATTTCATCTTTGGCCCTGCTTTGAATGATAGGGCCTGTAGAAGTGCTGTCATTGCTTCTTCTCTTGGCGGCACTTTTTACTGTGTTTTCCATGGGTTGAGCTTGCTGCATTTTCTTTCGTGCCATTGACGTGCTGAAGGCTATTTTGAAAATATTCCGCGGAGAAAGAGATGAGAGCCAGAGTGGTCCCACCGTGAGTGCCAAAATTTGTACACACAAATTTCATCTTTTACACAAAATAAATGCAAATCTTCTGATTCGATCTCTGATGGGGTCACGATCCAAGGGCTGAAACTGCTTGATCTTAAAACGTGAATTTTGACTTCTTAAACCATTACGGTTGAACGATCATCGCAAAAAGGCTTGATTAAGGGCCTCAAGACTTTATCCCACCAAATGTGGTGATTCTTGACTTGTAGAGTCACCAACGTTGAAGGCGAATTCCTATTTAATTTAAGGTTCGTGATTTGGAAGTGTTAGATTGAAAAACGGGATTGTCTTAGTGCATATTATTTTTCAAATGAAGAACAAAGTGTATGACGACAGAGTTTTGATGTAACTTTGACTTTGATTGCGGAGACCCTATGAGTTTTATTTATAGGCAAGGCAGTGGGCTCAATTTTGAAAAATCCATGATTTGGACTTTGGCTTTTTTTAGTTAAAAGGATTTTGCCCAAAATAGTGGATCAGGCCTAGTTTGGTGGACCATTAAGTTGCGCTTGGTAAAAACCACAGGATGGTGGACCATTAAGTTGCGCTTGGTCCAAACCACAACATTCGAACTCGCTTTTGTCACAACGTTGAATATTTGACCGGTCACTGAAATTGTGTTATTGACTGGACACAAACATTTTTGGTATCTACAGTGCATCAAACAAGTGCTTTGTTACCCTGGTCCACAGTCCCCAAACATTCCATCTGGACAATCCTTTTCTGTAGCCAGAATATCTATAGCTCAAGATTTGGTATCTTCACATAGGGGCCTAGACCACCTTACATTTCTGATTGCTTTTTCCACAGCCAAGGCCCATACCCATTTATAGCTCACATGCTAGCCCTAGCATACCTTCCCCTTTTCCTGATCCAATTGCCAGGCCCTTTTCTTGTGCTAAGACTGGCTTAGCTAGTTTACCCTTCATCCTAGGCTTTGGTCCGTTTGAACTAGAACCCAACCTTCATTTTGGGCAGGCCTCTACTGGCCTAGCTAATCCACAAGCCCATAGCTTAAAGAATCTGGCCCAAATTCTTTCTAATTCCTCTTCACCGAATCCAGTGCAGCTTGCTTAGACCAAGGAACGAGCTCTTCCTCATTTGGGGCTAATCTCCTTTATTACCAACTTAATGTCTTGCCCTGAAAGCATGGAAACAATGACCCAAATCTTCTCCAGGCCAATCCAAACATGTGCCCCTCACCTTCTGCAAACCTGTTAGTGCCAACCGCAATCTCAACCCTCCTGTGTGAAAAAATAGTAGCCTTTGCACACCGAAGCCCAGCTACACCTCATTTCGAAATTGGGTTTTCTTTTAAAAATGAGTTGAATCATTTGAATGATAAAGCCTTGACTTCGGACCCAGAAATCTTTCTTTGGAAAATGCTATTAAGTCTGATGCTATGGGGCCATCAATTAGGGCCACTGAAACTGGAAAGGATCAACAAGACAATAGTTGGAAAGGCACAAAACTCACAGCTCCCGATTTTGATATCTCTTCTGATGAAGACAATGTACAGGACATGGAAGTGTTAATGGATAATCTAAATCCTAATATGCTTCAACAAAACTCTGGTTCCGAAGTAAAAATGGAGGCTATAACAGGGAGTGAGGATGGGATATTTCAAGACACGACTGAGTGCAAGAAAAGAAGAAATAGTGGAGATATGGCTGAAAATGTTAGTTCTTCTCCAACAAAATTCTCTCGTCTACAGGAAGAGCAGTACCAAGGAATTAATCCGAAGCTGATAATCTCTCCTTCAATTCCCTCTCAAGACTCTTTTTCTAGCATGGAAAGGAAGCTCATTATTTCATAGGACGTGCATGGAGAAAGCTCCTCAGCAAATGAACCACCAATGAAGCCTTCTTCAACCAATCCAGGTTCTTTCTTGCTGAAAATATTATAGAAACCCTTATGCTCGTTATGGCTAGATTATGATATTAATCATTTTCATCACTTGCATTATCCTGCTTTGTTTTTGTTTGAGTTCCCTGAGATGTGGCATTTTCGTAGTCATTTTTCTTGTTTTGCTCCTAGAATATATGACCTCATGCATGTATATAGCAAAAGCCTAGGTCGTAAGCTTGTTAATAGTGGAACAGGAAAAAGAAAGAGAGAGGAGATGTCTAGTTATGGGGAAAAAAAAAAGGAAAAGGAGAAGATTAGGTAGATCTAAAAGGAAAAGAGAAGATTTGATGCTTTCTGAAACCATCACGCCAGCTAAAAAGCTCAAATATGAGGGATTTTTGCTTTATGATTTAAAATGCAGATCTAACTCTTACCTGTTAATTGTTGTGTTCTAAGCCTTGAGGCTTCGGTTTTGGAAATGGGCCACACAAAAGGAGGGCTTCAAGGATCTTTGCGGCAAACAATTTCATCATAGATTTTTTCTCTCGTCCCTTTTTGCAATCTCGTTATTTACTTGGGTTTTGGTGGTTGTTCCCTTACAACCCTAAGGTTTTAAATGAAAGGCCTTTGCTGAAACTGTCAAGGATTCGGGCAACCTCGAGCAGCTTATGTGGCCTTTTCTTTTGCCCAAATTGTAAATCTTGACTTCTTCTTCCTTTTAGAAACCAAGACAGATTTTGTTTCGGTCGGAAAAAAATTTAATAGAGTAGGCTTCTCTTCTTTTACGGGGTGTGATTCTAAAGGAGCTAAAGGAGGTACTTGGCTGGGATGGAAAGATACGCTTTCGGTTTCCGTTTTATATAGGGATAAGAATATATTAGTTATCTCGGCATCCTATAGAGGAGGTCCCACTTGGACAACAGGCTTTGTTTATGGTCATCCATACCTAAATAAAAGGTAGAATACTTGGAATAACTTGGAAGCGGTTCTTAAGGATACAAAAGGACCACTGGTGTTGATAGGTGATTTTAATCAAGTGATCTATCCACATGAAAAAGAAGGGTTGCATTCCAATGAATATGCTGGACATGCTTGGTTACGACAATTCTTGTTTAACTTAGGGCTGTGTGAGCTGGCTTGGTCGGGTCCACCATTCACATGGACAAACAATGGAGAAGGGCTGAGTAGTACTTTCGAGAAACTAGATAAAGGTTATGCTAATCCTAACTGGTTGTCTCTTTTTTCCCATTCTAGTATCCACAGCCAAGGAATTCAGGGATCTGACCATGCTTCCATTATACTTCACTCCGGAATATGAATCCCAGGATTTCGTAAACCCTTTCGTTTTGAAGCCATATGGTTAATGCACCCTGATTGCCTAAAATCCATTCAACAAGTCTGGGATCTTCCACTTCTTGGATCACCTTTATTTCGAACAATGTCTCGAGGAAGGATGTTAGCAAAAAGATTGGAAACGTGGAATAAGAAGTCTTTTGGATTGCTTGCAGAAAGTATTGAAGCAACAAAACAAGATCTTCTCGGAACCCAAAATCATATCTTAAATCCGGATGCGAAGGACAATTTCATTCTTCAGTCAAAACAATTGAATTGGCTTTTGGATTGTGAGCAAATGCACTGGGCTCAAAAATCAGGAGAAAAATGGCTGAAAATGGGAGATAAGAATACAAAATTTTTCCATGCTGCTACGGTGTTACGAAGAAATAAGAATACCATTTTCAACATCACCAACAATCAAGGCATTATTGTAATGGATCCAATAGCCATCAAAGCTTGTTTTCATCAATATTTTATGGACCTTTTGCAAGGACCTTCTCAGAATCCAAATCCCCAGAATTTTTGCTCAATCGAAGCTATCTCGGCATCCATTTCACAAGAGAAATTCAATGATTTAAGTAAACCCTTTCGGAAATCTGAGGTGTGGTTAGCCATTTCAAACTTCCCTCCTCTTAAGGCTCCTGGTCCGGATGGCTTCCCAACAATTTTCTATCAAAAATCTTAGAAGTTTGTTGGCAACAAGGTTACCCAAGTTGTGCTTTCATTTTTACAGTCTGGACACATGCTCAGAGAAACAAATAATACCTTCATCGCTCTTATTCCGAAAAAGGATAACTCGATGTCCCCCGGAGATTTTCGGCCGATTAGTCTATGCAATACGATATACAAGATAATTGCACGCACTTTATTAGGCTCCCCCCGGTAATGGAATTCTTAATTTCGCCATACCAAAATGCTTTTATTCAGGGTAGCAAAATCACGGCCAATATTCTTATTACACAAGAGCTGACAAACTATATACGACTGAAGAAAACTGGGATTGGGGCGTTCTGTTCACTAAAGAT
The DNA here is from genome assembly GCA_033070095.1 of Escallonia herrerae. Lineage (NCBI taxonomy): Eukaryota > Viridiplantae > Streptophyta > Magnoliopsida > Escalloniales > Escalloniaceae > Escallonia > Escallonia herrerae. The sequence continues at coordinate 147,753 of JAVXUP010001472.1, read as the reverse complement.
GGATATGAGCAAAGCTTATGACTTTATTAGCTCGGACTTTCTTCACGCGGTACCGATCAGGTTTGGTTTTCCAACTCGCTTCATTCACCTAATTATGGAATGTGTCCAAACCGTTTCCTACTCAGTGCTTATAAATGGGGAACAGACACAACGTTTCTAGCCGATCCGTGGGCTCAGGCAGGGAGATCCGCTATCCCCTTATCTGTTTATTTTATGTGCTGAAGTCTTATCGGCAAATCTTTCGAGAGCCCAAGATCTGGGTGGTCTATGTGGCATTAAACTTGGAACCAATTGCCCTACGGTAAATCACCTTTTCTTTTGCTGATGATTCTATCCTTTTTTCAAGATAACCCTTCTGGGATGTGAACTCCTTCAAACTCTTCTGGGAAATTATTGTGAGCAATCAGGGCAGGTAATTAATGTTGCCAAATCAGCAGTATTTTTTAGCCCCAATATTTCCAGTGAGCTGATGTCATTTGTATTCTCCATTTTGGGTATACCCAAGAGTGAAAGCCTTGGGAAATATTTAGGAACCAGCTTGGATATTGTAACTCACAGGAAATTTTTTTTTAGAGAGCTTATCGTTAAAGTTCAAAACAGATGTGCGGGATGGAAAGACATTCTCCTCAACAAAGCCGACAGGAAAACACTCATTACAACAATCCTATCTTCACTTCTGACTTATCATATGCATGTCTTCAAGTTTCCAAAGTACGTTTGTATGAAGTTGGACAGTATTTTTAGTAATTTTTTTTGGGCAGGAGTGAATAAGGACAAGGTGCTTCATCTTGTGAATTGGTTTACATTGTGTGGACCAAAATCAAAAGGTGGGCTGGCATTTAAAAAATCGGATCTTTACAATTCTGCTCTCTTAGCCAAAACCAGCAAGTCCTTTATTCAAGAACCTAATTCCTTATTAAGTCAAATACTTAGGTCTAAATACTGTACGAGAAAAAATTTCATGGAAATTAAACCGGCAAGGAAGAGTTCTTAGGCGTGGAGAGGTATTCTCCATGGAAGAGATTGTTTACTAGACTTCGATGGCAGATTGGTACAGGTCAAACAATTCAAGTACGGGAGGATTTCTGGCTGAAAGATACAATCTCAGTAGTGTTAAGAGATATCAGGAAAGCGGACTCAACAATTACTACAGTAGTTATTCTGATACATAATCAACAGTGGAATATCTAAAAGTTGAGGGAAAATTTCCCGGAAGATATTTGTATTGCTATCAGAAGCAACCATGTATCCTTGGGCGAATTCCCGGATAGAATAACTTGGAATCATTCCCCTTCTAGCTTTTATCCAGTCAAATCAGGTTACAGGTACTGTATGACATAGAGGATGAAAAAATGGAAGCACTCAGACCTGAATATAATCCAGGGCAATGTGTACCTTCCAAGACTTGGGAAGGATTGTGGAAAATGCAATTGCCTCATAAAATTCAGGTATTTCTCTGGCAAGCTCTGATGTGAAGACTACCAATTATGCATAGACTTTCAAAGGTCGGCTTTAGCGGATCTATTGATTGTCGGTTTTGCAATTCCCAAATAGAGACTTGTGATCATCTTTTTCTCAAATGTCTAGGGGTACGGGCAGTGTGGTTTGGGCTAGAGCTAAGTATCAGGTTGCTTCAGCCTCTACCATCCTTTTTCGAATGGCTTATTGCATGGATCAATAAGGGCAACGGTTCCACCAAGCAAGGATCCAAATTAGTCACTACTATTCTTATCACACTCTGGCAAATTTGGTTACATAGAAATATTCACAGGCATCAGTTTTGATCCCATGATCATCATCCGGAAAACACAAGCTCAAGTACAGACTAATTGGACAATATTCTCGAGAAATTCAACAAGAAGCATGGTGCATGAAAGACAGAGACATTCAAAAAAGAGGGATATGGGACACTATATTTTGAATATAGTGTATAACTTCCACTTACACTCGTGTTCCTGTCAACAACGCTTGATATACTTTGTTTACACATGATCCCATTTTCAACAGCACAGACAGAAATTTGGACTAGGCATTTGCATTTCAAAAGTCCTAAGACATCGTTTGGGCTCATGTGCATTTTCATTCTATTCTCAAGATCCTTTCACTTCACAGGCGCTGGCATTGCTGAAAACACTACAGTGGGCAAAACAACAAAAAATGAAATATATTGTTATTTATACTAACTCCGATCGTTTGCTTGCATAGATAAAAGGTCTGGAGGAGATTAGTGTTGTTGCTGCACCTATCATGTATGATATCTGCCTAACTAGCGAATATTTTCACTTCTGTCAGATTTTCGTTGGAAGCAAACGGCTGCTGTTTGAAGCCGCTGATCTTGCCACTTTTGCTTGCAAGGCTAGATCGGAAGTATCTATCACATGAACTCATAGATTAGATGCTTTTAGATCTAATCATGCAAATATGGACAATGATTAAGCTTCCTTTTTGCTTGTCTATAAAATTTTGTATTCTTTATGTTGTTAAATGTCTGTAAAATAATGTAGATCTGTAAAATGTTGTAACTCTCCTTTTGCTTAGCCAGGACGGCTTGTTTAATATATATTTCTTCTTTAAAAAAAAAATGTTGCTCATCAAACAACGTTATAGACCTTTGTACCAAAGTTAATGAGACCCTCCATTAACATCACCAGCCGATGCCCAACACTCCAAAATTACCCATAAATGTTATGTACACCAAGAACATGTCTCGCAGGAAGAGAAGATGATCACCAGCAACAACTGTTCTCATGCCCAAGCGACGGAGCCGACAAAGTCACCACAAGAGAGGACCTCGATTATGACGGATCAAATCACACCGAACTATGGGCCATCGACAATGGCCTGAGCATTGTCAAGCATGAAGCACTTACGAAAGCCATCTTTGAATCTTCAGGAGTGGCCTGGCCTTCGCCTAAAAGTTTAACAACTAGTCCCGGCTGCCGTTGTTTCTGGGCCATAAAGCCAGTGCATTATGCTGAGCCATTGCACGACAGACCCATTATTTGGTCCTACACCTATATTCCCATGCACACCCCTGTGCTAGGCCCCAACATAATGAGTCCGTGACAACTGGAAATCATTTTCATTCATAGATTAGCAACTAATATATCACTTGCTAGAATGACCAAAGGTAGCAATAATTTAGTGTCAAAAAAATATCATCATTAAATCAGCATTTGTGTGACATCCATAGAAGAACCCAATAGGTGGTGGTACTGTATTTTTCAAGCTAAAAAGAGACATTCTTAATAAATAGACAAGATGCTCTCTCAAGTCTTGATTAGTTACGCCTTCAAAGTTTGTTTGTATCAAGGCTAATTACGCCTTGTCTGCCTATCTTTAGGCACACAAGTTTTATATGGTATTCTGGTCATGTAAAACCTGAACGCCCAGATGAGAATGGACCCAGTGCCTTCTTTGCTGCTAACACTTTGTTAACCAACAATCTCCACTTGGTCTCATCTTTCTTGCTCTGCTGCCGCATCTTCCCCTTCAAATGCCTACAACAAAAAGAGAAAAAAAGACGGTGTTATACCATATTCTAAACATTCCGTCGTTAGTGACTCCACCAAAGGAAACAACATGAAGTACTCAGTGATTGTGCGGACTACCTGTTGCTAAGGTTCACAGTCAGCAGCAAGAGCTAAGCTCTGTGTTCGTTTTTGGGCATGTTTTTTTTTACTCTTTTACGAGTTCAGGAAAGCAAGTATCGATTGGTGCTACTGGAAAATGCAGTAGTTGTATATAAAACAAGGGTTAAACGTGTGACATATATAAATCTAAGAGGGCGAGTCTTGGCAACGGTAAGGTTCCAAGTGTTCAAAATCAGAAAGTCTGTTGGCAATAGTGGAGTTAAGGCTGCAAAACTCAACCCCCCAAATCTTGCAATGGCGGTTTACAATTAAAACCTTAAATGCCATCCTTTTAGGCTATCTCCTTACTAATCTTTATCACGAATCCCCAAAGTCTACGGAGTCCCCAATGTCTATGGAGTCGGTGTTTACGATATTACGAACTCAAATTCTAGCAATCAAGAGGGTGAGCTGCAAAAGTTACCTCGACCTGATGCCACGAGTATGAAAATCGGAACAGCCTCTCGACAAAATGGGAACGAGGCTGCATACATCTAACCCTCTCCAAACCCTTAAGTGGCAGAAGCCTTAAGCACCCGGGCACCCTTACTAATTTTACTATGACAGAAGAATACATCATTGATGTGCTCTTACAACCGGAGTTATAACCAACCGGTAAATAACAACCTGGACCCTGGCTGCAGCAGCTGTACAGATCTGGATTAGTTAGGACACCTCTTAAAACCAGTCATCTTCTAGTTCCCTTGGCACAACCTGGTCTGGTTCAAAGGCATTTTGCTGGTATGTGGACAGACTGAAAGTTCGATGGGCTAAAACGACGTCAACATGCTAGGCAGTATGCAACATTAAATATTGAAATATCAGCTTTTCACTTATGCCTAGTCTAAAGAGATTTAGGGAAACACTTGTCACGTGCTCCAGTGAGCTGAACTCAAGAGGTCTCTTGGCCTTTCAGCGTCAACACTTAACGTTGCAGAAAACTTGTGTTTGGTTTATAAACTTTTTCTGAGTGCCGGTAAATTGTGTATAGTTACAAAAGAAACAAAGTCTAGGAGAAAAAGATAATTGCCTCAGTACTTCTGCAACAGATGTTAGGGGTACTTAAAGACTCAGAATTCCAAAAATTAAGAATGCGGGAGGGTATTAAACTTTCATCTTCTAAACAAGCCAATAGTCAGGGGCATAAACAAGCCGCTCAGCTTCTGATATACTATCATTTGGATTCAGCTTGAGCTCCAATACAATTCAAGGACGTCTAGACTTTGGTTTGACTTGGCTTGGACTCTGAAATGAACCCATTCGAGCTAGAGATTAAGCTTCATTCTGATTAACTTCTGTCTTTATTTCAACATAACTATGTATGTAGAAAATTCTACTGCAAGGACCCTGACTTTTCGAGCAAGATGAATGATGACTGTAAGTTTTTTGATTATTCTTTGTATCTGACTACTAAGTGGGTTGAGATCGGAAACACTAATGCACCATGAGCCGATCTTGAGCTAAGCTCGACAAAAGGGAGGAACTCGCAAACTTACTAGCCCAACATGCAAGTTATTAGACTTAGGCTCTTGTGGCTTATCTTTCTTATGAACTCGAGTTGAGTGACCAATAACAGATTAGAGTACGTATTGGGCACTCAAGCAGAGTAGACTTGCTAGTTTTTTTTTTTCCTGTTCAGTGGCATCCAGGCTGTAACATTTACATCGTTGATGTTGGTGTCAAAATCCCAAATTCTGCACACATCGTGGCGGATCCGACATAGATGTTACGAAAGGGAACCTATACCTTCCATGGCCTCTATACGTGCCATGAAATATGCCGCTTGCTACTTGTTTTACTCTCTATTTTGTCATTGGTTTCCCTTTGAATGAAGCAATCTAGATACAGTTAAAAGAAAAGTCATGCTTACCTGCAGAGAGGAACCTTGCAATAATCAGGTTCATTACACATGAGGGAATGCAGTTCAAGAAGCTGCCACATGCGCTTGCAGTGCACACATCCACCAGGAACTCGGACCCTACAGCCAGAAAAATGACGGACTAGAGCCTCAAGCCCCTTGCAAGCTGGAAAACTACAATCAACCTCACGTCCTTTCAGCACCTTGTCACGCGGCCCAATCGTCCTACACCCATCCCTGCAAATGTGAACCAGAGCCTCCATTGCCTCATGCAGTTGCAAGTACACTCTTTTCTCTTCAATTTTTTTTGACCTCTCTTGTGTTCTCTGCAACAAACAAATAAAAATCCCAAGTTTCTAGTGAAAAGAATTTCTCACACAGTAAAAAGAATGAACACAATTAAAAGGTTACCTATCTAGTGGTAATAAATAACACAGTAACACACACACACAGTTGCACACATTATTTTAATGCATACATGTTCTTCTCCCTAAAACTGCACATCAGATTATCAGGTAGTGGAAAAGAGGAACATGATGCAAAAAATATATGTATCATAAACATAAACTCATAGCTGCCTTAAGACTAAAAAATTGGAACTGCATCTTTTACTCTCCCCCACAAAGAAGAAAGGAAGATGGACGGAACAAAGCTAAACAATTTTGGCAAATAATTTAGGCTAATATGCCTACCGCCGTTATTGTTTGCTGGTACCACGCACCAAGTTCTTGAACATACGATTGTTTAGAAGGCTCTAACTAAGGGCCTTTCCAGCGCATCTCATGCCATTGCGGGATCTGGAGTATTGATATACACAAACTGACCCTCACTTTGTGTAGATGTGAACCTGTCACCTCTATGCCACGATGGAGCCCTTACTGTCGCGCCAAGGCTCACCTCACCTAGCAAAATGATTCGATGCAAGATCATACAAGAGCTCTGCATAAAAAGGGTTTGTAGTAATGCCTGTGATTTGGTGCACTAAAACACAAGCCATCCAACTAACTCAATTCAATTTCAGCAGGGCACCCAACCATGACATACGCAATTAAACTTGATTCCAGATAGAGGGGTAAGTAACTTACAGTTTCTGCTTCAACAACCATCTCTAGAAGCTCTTGTTCAAGTGCAGGATTGGTGCGCTTCATCACTTTCCATCCTTCAGAGGATGATATAGTTCTGAAATACCTTAGAACCATACGAACACAAGTCAAGGAAAGCCTTGGTGCGTCACAATTTCTAGCTAATTGAAGCACGTCTATCACATTGTCCGTTGTCAGCCACCCCTGCTCCAAAACGTGTATGCACACTCTCTTAAGTGATGGCACTGAATAAGAATGTGATAAGACCAATAAGTGGAGAACAAAATTCTTCATCTCGTCCGTATTGTAGCTGCACTACCAATAAGCGAGGAAACATAAGGTCAAGACATTAGCTATTAAACACTAACACACATTAAATTAGACATGGAAGCCACAAACATAAAGAACAATAAAGGGCCCAACTCCACTTCCCTTCTCTGTTAGCTTGTGCCAACTGTTCTTTAAGCTTGCATTATTTAAACTTTAATTGACATGGAACTTATCGTAAGATCGCAGGGGGACCGGGGGAGGGCGGTGGGGGGGCTGGGAGAGGACGAAATGTTTTGGCAAGGACCCATACATGTCGATGGTCACCCTCCCTAAATCACTCTCCAGTTAAGACTCTGTCCTGGAACCTTTAGAACAATATGCCAGTTGTCAGCTGCAACCCGGTCTGTTTGCTGATGTAAAGAAATACTGATGTGCAACACTTGCATGGGATTTGGAATGCCTGGATTCTAGTTCAACTTCATCACGTAGTATTGGGACATCTTTGATGCTAGTGTTTGGGTACTCCCATAATTTCAGAGGCTTTCTGCTTTATCTTCTTCACCTGCACGCATGCCTATTCCTTGAGAGGAAGAACAACTGGCCTGCTGGTCGGTGGATCCATGTGAGGGTGGAACAAACATCCACAGACTGGTGGATTCCCTTCGAGAAGCTCACGCATAAGTTTATATTTTCTCACTACAATTTTGATCTTGTGTCCAGCATCATTTGATTGCCACAATCTCAGTCTCATTGACCAAGAATCGTACTGTCTGATTCGCTGATGAACACCATATCAGCGAATAATGATTTTAACCAGCTGCTGCGGAAGAGTAAAAATCCACCAATCCTCCAAGACAGATTTGAAAATTTACCAACTTGGACTGCTCTTAACATAGCCAAACATATTGTCCCCTCGGCAATATCCCCGATAAAAGTGGAGCAACGCAACACATTGGTCAAGCCAGGACAATCTCCTTGACTTATCTTGTTTATGAATTTTGACCTTCAAACAGTTTACTTTGCTAAGAGTTACTAGTGCTGACTATCCCAGACAAAGCAAAATGGTTGTGTTACTTAAAAAAGGTGATGACAACATAATACAGTGGATCCAAGACACAGGAGCACATCACTCATAATCTAACAAGACGACGAGTACTACAGCCTTATACCGAACTAACAATAAGGAAGCAAATGGGTACTTTCCTAAGACTGATTGGTGCCAATTGTTACACGAAATAAAAAATGGTCGTGCTACTTAAAGTTGATATTTACAGAATTATGGTAGATTTAAGAAATGGTAGCATGTCACTCATAGTTTAAAAAGACAATGACTTCTAAGGCCTCATACCAAACTAACAATAAGGAAGCAGATGGATGTCAAGTTCCTACTCTGATTGAAACAAGGTCATATAGAGTTAGCAAAATAAATTACAATAGCGGATAAATGAGATGTAATAAACAGCCTTAAAACGTACCATGATGAGTAAAGAAAACGTACGAATGCATGGACAGCTTCATGAGGTACCCCAGGTATCTTAATGTATCTCATACCATTTCTACTTTTTGACTGCTGCAAAAAATTCCCAAGTACCGGTGATGCAACATACTACACGGACAAGAAAAAAAACATAAGCACTGGGCCTTGACCTCAAAGATTCAAAACAAAGTAATACAACTCAGGGACAGCTTCCAAAAACGATAGTGAGCCTCTTGTTCACTAGAACAAAATCAGTGCAAGCTCTTTGCCATTTCTGCTAGCACATGTATACAAATGCAACAATGATATGCTGGAACTCCCTAAATGCTTCAAATAACCCCGTACTAAAACGCAACGAAATTTTAACATGGAAACAACAATAACATGAAACAACTAGGTTGATCAAGCCATGGTCAAAATCAAACTGCATACACTAAGCGGGATTTGGGAACATAAATTCACGCACCAGAACACTGAAATGAGCAGGAATTATAGCCCCGTCTTCGGTTATTATACATACATCTGCACCATAACCTTCTCTGAAGAGCTTGTCCCATGTATTCTTTGTTTCCTCTGGAATATAACAACACCCCAAAAGCTTTACAGAATTGCTTTTCCTACGGATTTTTCCAGAGAGTGGAGGTGGTTTTGGAATATCACTGCTATGGCTTACATGAGTGGCAGGAACATCAAGCAAATCTACGTTATACACAGAGTGCCCTTCCTCCATGTGTATATCTAAGGATCCACCAAAGAGTTCAACGGTTGACGATGGCCAAGGAGAGTCATGGTCCGGTGACGCCATCAACTAGTATGAACGAGTAGGTCAACAATGCAATTTCTGAAAAGACAGCTCACGGAAAATGAATTAGGATTGTATAGCTTGCTTGGTTTGCAGATAGAAATATGTTACGAACTTAAGCAAACACAATGATGCCTATAATCTATGCCAGAATTTCACACAAGTGTTGGAAAATCATCTCAATAAATTGGGCCAGCCAATTCGAACCAAGCATTGAAAAATCTACTGTATTAAGCAGGAAAGACATCAGCAACAGAAGCATTACAAGTTGGCTCTTGCCACAAAATTAAAAGCTTCTTGAAGGCCTAGTGGAATCAGCAACAAGCCTTGGTTATGTAGACCTTCAAACCCAGTTTTCCTTACCCCAAAAAGAGGCAAGACGACAGTTGGGTCGGTCGACAGGCATTTCTTTACATGAATCTAAGCACAATTGACCAATATACCTCGTCCACGACATGCAAGTATTTTAGTCCCTACCCAAATCAAGATCAGGTGACATCTGTTCAAGTAGAATTAGCCTTTAACAAAAACTATAAACTACACTCAGATCACTGGATTGATTATCAGCTTCTCTCTAGAAAACTAGTCCACCATCACTGAACATTTTTTAATTTAATGCACAGAAGCGCCTACATTTTTGAAATACATGGAAAGAACTATATAAATCCAAGATTACAACTTACGTGTCCCAACTTTTCTGCTTATTGAATCTAACGCATAGAAAACAGCTAAACTACAAGCATAAACTATTCCCAGGAACTGCAGAGCAAACTTATAAGTATATGCAGAGAAAGTAAAAAGCCAAGACAAATGGACTCTACTGGGTAACATTAATCAAGAAATTCAATCAATTCGCCGAAAGTTGATCAATCAGGCCCCAAATAATAACTCCATTAAATTCCCATGTTCATTGATAGTGGTTAGGATGCAACAGTTTTAAATGCTTGTACAAGGACACCATTTTCTTGAACTTTTATGACATGCAAATACGTGCAATACACTTTGTACAAGCGATATATAAATCAAAACATAACCCTGAAACAGAGTTCACCAATCAAATTCCTTCTTGGTACACCATCAAAACACTTCGAAACTATGCATCGGAAAACGTCGACAGAGCAAAAAGGGAACACCCAGTACAAGATTCAAGAGATAGAAGCTGACCAAATTCTTACCTTAGAATATTTGCATATCAGCGTAACAGTATATCAGAGCTGTGCATATTCACAGGTTGTGTATCCCCTAAGTCACGCTAACGCTAGAGATAGATGGCTGTAGAGAGAGAGGGGAGGGGTGGGGGACGTGTGGCCAATGGCGGAGCTAATGGGTGGCACAGGTGGGCAGGTGCCACCTGCTCCTCCAAAATTTTTTCCCTTTTATGCTATATATTTTACTCACAACGATAAAAGTGTCCACCTAAAAATTTTAAAATTATTTAAATAAGATTTTTTTTAGTTATTTTACATGTTAAAATACCTAAAAATTTTAGCGAAAGTTAAAAGAAATGTCCTTTTAGTCATTTAAAACGTTAAACTTCTACAAATAAATACAAAAAAAAAAGTAAAATTTAAACTCCAAATAAGTAAACACATAAAGTCAACATATTTAATCACACAGTTTAGACTTTACAAGGCCATTGGCAAACCGCCTTTGGGCTTTGACTGCTACACTGCATTCTCTGCCTCTGACCATGTTGTGTAAGACCTAATAAAGTCGAGCCAACCATCTGGTGGCTTTGGGGTAAAAATTGCTACCCTTGATTGGTATTGTAACAAAAAGATATTTTTCTATTTTTGAGATGCCCTGAATCAAGCTAAAGTGCTGCTTGTTGGCTGGTGGCAATTTCACGGTGGACTCCTTGTTTGTATTTTAACATCTGAAGGTCAAGGCAACGATTTTCATGATAAGATCCGTGTTTGAAACTTATAATTTGCATGTTTAACTATAGTAACAATTGGGCCTTTAACATCAAATAATTCTTTATTGAGTTTCAGCTTCAGCCATCTAGACAGAATCAAGGGAATTCGAATTTCACTATTTTATTAGGTTGAAAGTGGATTTAATTTTATGAAAATTTAACTTTTGCTAGCGTAAAAGCATGGACAAACATATTGGGGCATGAGTTTTGTGAATATCCTTGTCACTGAATTTAAAAAAAAAAAAAAGTTCTAGTACCCACCCTGCTCAACGTTTCTGGCTCCGCCACTGCGTGTGGCGCAAAGAGATGGGAGAATGAGAGGTGAAAGAGTGTCGGTATGTAACGGTGGGTGGCCTTGGACGAAAAATGGCAAGGGGAGACGGAGGCGTGCTTTCATTTCTCGCAGTGGCCGGTGGTGGTGCCTTTTCGCGCCAACTTATCGTCTCGTTAAAAGTCTTTGTTTTTCATGCTAATAACCGTTTGAACTTTTCTTAAACTTCGAAGTTATCAAATTAATTAGTTTGTGGATTTCCTCCATTATCAAAGTGGTAAGGTCACATGCATTTACTTATCTCAGGCTGCTCACCTTGAGTAAGGTGTGCCTCTCTATTTGAACTTCTCAAAAAGATAAGCAAAAGGGATAACTCTGCATCGTGTAATGTGAATAATATGGTAGCATGTCAGCTTCTTCATGACCGTAAGGAAAGACCAACGCTTCTTCAATGGCTCGATAGACATACTTTCTAGTTCTTAGGTTAATGAGATTTGACGTAATCTAAAAGATACTACTATAAAACTTCATGTTGGACCGTCTTCAAAATTTTAAAAATAAATACGGACCAAACAAGTATATCAAAATTCACCTAAAGAAAAAATTTGCAACCCCTAAAAAAATATTTCAATTCTTTTCGTGCCGTCTCCATGGAGAGGCGAGGGGCTGCTTTCGGACAATAGCCTGGAAGATGGGGACCACCGTGACGCCTGACACAAGACCCCGGCCGGTGGAGCAAAAATGCAAGCATCCAATGGGAGGGTGACATGTCGACAGATAACTGAGAGCAAGAAAGTGGGGGCGGCGGCGGCTTGTCGGCTACTAGAAAAATGGAGGGGATTTGGCAAGAAGATTGTGATGTGAGCAAAGGGGTCATACTTGCAGTTGCAGAGGTGGTGTGGTGGGGGTTCACATGACTCGGAAGCCCATTATCATGTCACATTATCCCCACAACCAAAAAAAATAAAAGAAATGAAAACCCGAAGCAAATGCCCTGAGCATTTAGGTCCGACTGTCTGATCGATGAACTCACTGTGCTTCAACGTCATACTTTTCGACATTTCTTTTCGTATTCAAAGACACACCTAAGACGAATCTTCTTTTATCGGTGCAAATTTATAGATACTAATTTCCTGATTCACAACTTACGACATACAAAATTTACTCACTTGGGCTAAACTCGTAAATGGGCTCGCCAATTGACAGCTTTGCGACAGACTTCTAGAGTCACCGACACAATCTAATAGGCCCTAGTCCAACAAGTAAACGAAAGGAAAATTTTAGGACAAGGAGAATGGTCGAGGTCCAATAACTAGTTTAATGGTCCTTATAAAGAAGAATGTCGTTGAAACACTTCAATTAATTTTACCTGGAATGCAAGCACAAAGCTTTAGTACAAATGAGCATGGTTGCATGCCCCAATCGTAATGTTTATGAACAACTTCAACGATGAAAATCATTGCAATATTTAAGTTTGTAGTTTTTACAAACACAAGAGGCTTTTCCATAATGAAAACTACCATATACTCTCTCCGGTCCACATAAATTGATAATTGTTTTTGACCATCCCACAAAAAATTGTTCACTTTTTAAGTTAAGGAAGATTCTGTAAGTATTTTTTTTTACATAATTACACATTTAAACTTTTTTATTATATATTTCTCTTTCTACATTTAACTCTCCACCAACTCATTTTCTCTCTCATGACCCACTTTCTTACACTTTTTTATTCTATTTCTCCTTCATATTTAATTAACACTCCACTAACTCATTTTTTCTCTCATGCCCACTTTCTTCCCCTCCTCTTTCTAAAGGATAGGATGAAAAATACACAATATATTATCTATATCCTTAATCTACATGAAAAAAAGTGATTGATTTATGTGTGACGAAGGGAGCACACATAAACTGATATGGCTAAATTCTGGCTATGTGGGACATCTAGCCAACCTAGTCAACCTGATCAACACCGACTCACAAATAGATTCTAATTGTTAAAATTATTAGAATAATATATTCCCCCAAGTTGTTAGACTAGCCTCTCAAGAAATGGATCCAAGCCCAAACTGTCCATCTAAATTTGGTTATAATTCAAATACTTGCATCTATATAAGGGACCTGACACAAGTAATCTCATATAAACACCTTTGGTGTGTAGCTTCTTTAAAGTCTTACTTATGTAATTGCGCTCTAAGTTAAGTATCAGAGAGTTCTCCTCACCAAAAGCTTATCAGCGGTTATTCTTGTTGTCTTTGCCAGACCTTAATTGTAATACCCTGAAAGTTTAAAATTTTGTGACTTTTAGCGACGATTAGTGTAGCGAGGTTATGTGACAACCCAAAATTTTTTTTTCTAGCACATAAAATTAACATAAATAATTACTTTTGGCCTTTTCATAATATTAGAAATTTTGGGTAAACTGAAAAAATAATAATAATATTAAACCTAGAAGCTTAAGGTTTTTTTTTTGTAATATTCCTACTAGGGTTTTTATACATGCACATATATTGGAGCAGCCATCCAAGGCTCCCTTCTTTCTTTGTCTGATTCATTTTTGAGAGAGAGAGAGAGAGAGAGAGAGAGAGAGAGAGTGTTCATATCCTATTCTGGTCACACCCCTGGACCCGCTAAGGGACCCACTTTGCACGACACATCACCCAGTCAGCGGTCAACTTTTCAACGCTCGAGAGCCGGTCAAAGCAACGCATGCTCAAGTCACGTGAACCATTCGTGAAGAGACCTCGGCGTGCCTTCCACCTTGGGGGTCGGCCACCCTCAGGGGTCGGCCACCCTTGGGGGTCGGCCACCCTTGGGGGACGGCCACCCTTGGGGGTCGGCCACCCCAAGGGGTCGGCCACCTGCCTTGAATACCGATGCTGTCACCTTTGACCGTGCTCCATTGTCACGACGACGTCGCTCATGGCCGCGCTCTGCCATAGTCGCGACGACTGTCGCTCTCGGCCGTGCTCCTTCGTCGCGATGACCGTCGCTCGTAGTCTCGATGACCGTCGCTCGCAGTCTCGATGACCGTCACTTGTGACCGCTCTGTCGCCATGACAACCGTCGCTCACGGTCGCGCGCCATCCACGCAACGACCCTTGTCGCTCGAAGATCACTCTGCGACCCTCGTCGCCTGCACTGCACCGCGCCCATGCGCCACAATCATGTTATATGCTTACGGGATGGGCTCACAACCTCAAAGCCATCGCCGTCTTCATTCTAGGGGGACTTCGCTCCGTGCTCCGGCACGAGGACCCTTCGCAGCGGGATAGGCGACTCCTCCGGGACACTATCTCCGCCAGGGTGCCTGCGTGACTGGCCTACGTGCTCTGGCACTGGGGGCTCGCGTCGGCACCCCTAAGGACTATGACCCCCGGGTCACTCCGAGATGGGAGCAGGTCTCCGGAGGGGCATCTTGCCTAGTCCACCTGGCAGCTGGGCGTCGGGTCTTCCCCACCGCTGCCAGGCCTGTGGGATTCAGTAAGGGCTTGGACTGGAGGCTGGGGCAACGGGCTACTCTGACCATGCTACCGCGGCATGATCAGTCTCCTCAGACAGGCAGAGAGACGTCGCAAGGGCAGGGCAGCACGAACTTAGGGACCGGCAGTCCCAACGGAGGATCAGTGCTTTGGCCCCCTGGCGACGTGTCGTTCCCAGGGGGTGACACATGTCAACTTATGACACATGCATGTTTTTGCCTATAAATAGTGGACTCTGGAGCTTTTTCAAGGATCTTTTCTCTCATTTTGGACTCTTCACTTTCTCTCTCTAAAATGACATTCTCTCTAGAATTCTAGTGAGAGAAACACACTTAGGCTCACGTCCACGAACCCTCGACGCTGCGCCCCAGATGCACGGACCGTCGACTGTCGCCCCTGTTCGTCGTCCCCCTGCCTGCGCGGCGCTGCCAGCCCTCGCGACCTGTCTGGGGAGCCTTGCCCTCGGCCCTTACGCCGTCCTTGCTGTCTCCCGCGTTGCCTACCTGGAAGCTGACTCAGACCGCATCCTTTGTGGCACCTCTACGTAGCAGCGAACCATTTTCCGCATCATCATTTTGGCGACTCCGCTGGGGAGGTGAGCATCGTGTTGCAGTCTGCATATCTTCCAGACTCAGGCACCATGCATGTGCAGCGGAGGGCTACCAGGACTACCAATAGTGCAGTTCATTCCTTGGCTGACACACTAACGCAACCATGTCTCAGCAACATATGGCCACCAGAACTACCGGTCACATCCTCTACCCAGCCATCCAAGAGGCCGACATTTCCAGACTTGGAGAATATTCAAGCTAACATTGTTCTACTGGCACCACCCTTGGTGTTATGTCTCACTTCATTGGGGGCTTCACCCCTTGCCTACCCCAAGCAAGCCAAGCTCCCTACCCCTTCTGCATGCCTCTCATTGCAGCGACTTGATACGTGGTGCGCTGGGTGGCTCGAGCCACGCTACTAAGTCTCAACTCCGTCAGCCGACATCCCCCTCGGGCAGTGCGACCTCGCGGGCATGCATGCAACACGTCTTGCCAACCCTTCCGTGCCTCAGTCACTCAGTCGGTCGTCGATGCCGACCCACCGCCGAACTCCACACTCCGTCTTCAACACTTAGAAACATTTTTCCATTTTTCACGGTCGGGTCATCACCACCGCGACTTCGCTCGGTGCCCTCCCCTCTTTTCGACACTTAGAAAAATTTCTTCATTTTTCGCGGTCGGGGCATCACCCCCGCGACTTCACTCGTCGCCCTTGTCACTCTTCAACACTTAGAAACATTTCTCCATTTTTCGCGGTCGGGTCATCACCCCCGCGACTTCGCTCGGCACCCTCCCCTCTTTTCGACACTAAGAAAAATTTCTTCATTTTTTGCGGTCGGGTCATCACCCCCGCGACTTCGCTCGGCGCCCTCCCCTCTTTTCGACACTTAGAAAAATTTCTTCATTTTTCGCGGTCGGGTCATCACCCCCGCGACTTCGCTCGGCGCCCTCCCCTCTTTTCGACACTTAAAAAAATTTTCATTTTTCGCGGTCGGGTCATCACCCCCGCGACTTCGCTCGGTGCCCTCCCCTCTTTTCGACACTTAGAAAAATTTCTTCATTTTTCGCGGTTGGGGCATCACCCCTGCGACTTCACTCGTCGCCCTTGTCACTCTTCAACACTTAGAAACATTTCTCCATTTTTCGCGGTCGGGTCATCACCCCCGCGACTTCGCTCGGCACCCTCCCCTCTTTTCGACACTAAGAAAAATTTCTTCATTTTTTGCGGTCGGGTCATCACCCCCGCGACTTCGCTCGGCGCCCTCCCCTCTTTTCGACACTTAGAAAAATTTCTTCATTTTTCGCGGTCGGGTCATCACCCCCGCGACTTCGCTCGACGCCCTCCCCTCTTTTCGACACTTAAAAAAAATTTTCATTTTTCGCGGTCGAGTCATCACCCCCGCGACTTCGCTCGGTGCCCTCCCCTCTTTCTACACTTAGAAAAATTTCTCCATTTTTCACGGTCGGGTCATCACCCCCGCGACTTCGCTCGGCGCCCTCCCCTCTTTTCGACACTTAGAAAAATTTCTTCATTTTTCGCGGTCGGGGCATCACCCCCGCGACTTCCCTCGTCGCCCTTGTCACTCTCTAACACTTAGAAACATTTCTCCATTTTTCGCGGTCGGGTCATCACCCTCTCCCTCTTTCTCTCCCTTTCCCCTCAAAATTATTCTTCCTCAAAATTTTGCATCCCCTCTCTTGCTCCTTTTATAGGCTCCAAAAAAAAAAAAAATCGAATCGAAAATCAATTTCAAATTCAAAGTAAAACAATCAAAACATCCAGGTGGGCAGAACCCGAACCGTGAGGCCCCGACCCGCGCCTGCTTCGGCCCGTTTTCCCTCCATTTTTATTCAGCTTCAAAGGGTCAACCCGCCCGCCCGTTGACCCGACCTTACCAAACCCTAATTTCCCCAACCCTAATTTCCATTCTCTTTCTCTCTTCTCCTAGCGCCGCACCTGCCTCGCGCCGCCGACGGCAGTTCGGCCTCCCTGCCGCGTCGCAGCAGCCCACGCCGTCGACGATGGCTTCTTCTTCTTCTTCTTCCGCTTCAGCCCCCCACCCCACCGACCACCTTGCTCCACCGACCCCCCCACCCCGCCGACCCCCCCTCGGCCCCTTGGCCGACCCCCCCTCCTCCCTCTCGGCCTCTCTCTCTCTTTCCCTTCGTCTTTTTTTCTCTGCTTCGGCCCCTCCCCGCAACCCACCTGGCCGACCCCACTACCCCGCCGACCACCTTGCTCCATCGACCCCCCACCCCACCGACCCCCCCTCGGCCTCTCTCCCTCTCCCTTTTCCCCTAACCCGCAAGCCCCACGGCCCGACATGGAAGGCCCTTACTGCCGCGACCCCACCACCCCACCGACCCCCCCACCCCGCCGACCCCCCTGCTACCCCGATCCCCCCCTCGGCCCCACCCTACCTCTCTCCTCTCTCCCGCCCCATGGCCGGCCATGGCAGCCTGCCGCCGCCGCGCCATCCTCTCCATCTTCTTTCTTTTTTCCTTTTTCCCGCACATCCCCAAAGCCAAGGCCAAAAAAAAAAAAACCTTGACCGCTGTGCATCGCTCGCGCACATGCGCCTGTCGCCCGGACTTCACCTACGCGACGCCCGTCGCCCGAACATCGTCTTCGCGACCCTTGTCGCCCAGACTTCATCTCTGTGGCGCCCGTCACCCGGACTTCCTCTTTGCGTCGCCCGGGCGCCGCCTTCCGCAACACTCGTTGCCCAGAGCCTGGGCATCGACTCTGCGACCCCCGGTTGCCCCTCGCCGGGGCGCCGTCTTCGCAACACTCGTTGCTCGTCGCCCGAGGCGCCGTCTCCGCAAAGCCGTAGCCCGGGGGCTGTCTCTGTGCCCCTCGCTGCCCGGGGGCTGTCTCCGCGACCCTCATCGCCCGCCTTCGTCACTCAAAGACGATGTCCACAACTTTTCGGCCAAACGACATCAACATCTTACTATGTGTTTATGCGTGCGGCGCCCGCTCGGGTTGCCCCTCCGCGCACGCCGCACGCAGGGGCTATGTTCCCAACTTATTCTGGTTGCAATCAAGGGCCCACTAGCGGACCCACTT
Source organism: Escallonia herrerae (assembly GCA_033070095.1). NCBI lineage: Eukaryota > Viridiplantae > Streptophyta > Magnoliopsida > Escalloniales > Escalloniaceae > Escallonia > Escallonia herrerae. The sequence goes on along the minus strand of JAVXUP010001472.1, from coordinate 129,343 downwards.
TGTGCGACCCCCCTCCCCTTTTTTGTTTTAGTTTCACTGCTTTTTTTGGTTTGAAAAATACATTTTCATCATTTTCACAACGCTAACAAAAGCACCCACCATTTTCACAAGGCAACACCGCATTCAGCCTCCACAGCCACAACGCCACACCTTCAACCCGCTGCCCGTCGCTCGGGCGCCGTCTTCGCAACACTCGTCGCTCGTCGCCCCGGCGCCGTCTCCGAGACGCCCGTCGCCCGGGGGCCGCCTTCGCAACCCTCGTCGCTCGTAGCCTGGGTGCCGTCTCTACGACACTCGTCGCCAACGTCGTGCGCACCTCCTGCAACCCTCGTTGCCAGTCGCCCGGGGGCTGTCTCCGCGATCCCAGTTGCCCGTTGCCCGGGCGCCATCTCTGCGACCTTCATCGCTCGTCACCCGGGCGCCATCTCCGCGACCCCCGTCGCCAGCGCCACGCCTTCCGCAACAATCGCGGCCTATCACCGAGGCGCCGTCCCCGCAGCTCGTTGCCAATCGCCTGGGGCTATCTCCGCGACCCACGTCACTCGTAGCCCGGGCACCGTCTCCGCGAACCACGTTGCCAGCGCCCTGCATACCTTCTACGCCGCCACCTGCGCCATGCGAACCTTTCGCAACTCTTGTCGCCCGCGTCACTTGCGTCCGCGCGCCGGCTCTACAACTCTCATCGCCCTCACACATTTGTTGCTCGCGTCCGTGCTACAGCTCCGTGCTCCCGTCACCCGCGCTCCTTCGCGACTCTTGTCGCCCGCGTGCCATCTCTGCGACCTTCGTCGCCCGCGTCCGCGCGACAGCTCTGTGACTCTCGTCGCAGGCCCTCCAACTCCGCGACTCTTGTCGCCCGCGCGCCACCTCTACGACCTTCGTCGCACGCATTCACATGACAGCTCCGCGACAGGCCCCCTCGCCCGCGTGCCGTCTCCTCGAACCACGTCGCCCGTGCGCCATCTTCATGATACGTGCCCCCGGCACCAACTTTAGCTCTGCGACGTTCGTCGCTGCGCCCGTGCGCCATCTTCATGATACGTGCCCCCGGCACCAAGTATAGCTCCGCGACATTCGTCGCCGCGCCCGTGCGCCATTCTTATCATGCGTGCCCCAGGCACTAACTTTAGCTCCGCGACGTTCGTCGCCGTGCCCGTGCGCCATCTTCATGATACGTGCCCCCGGCACCAAGTTTAGTTTCGCGACCTTCGTCGCCGCGCCCGTGCGCCATCTTCATGATACGTGCCCCCGGCACCAAGTATAGCTCCGCGACGTTCGTCGCCGCGCCCGTGCGCCATTCTCATCATGCGTGCCCCCGGTACTAACTTTAGCTCCGCGACGTTCGTCGCCGCGCCCGTGCGCCATCTTCATGATACGTGCCCCCGGCACCAAGTTTAGTTTCGCAACCTTCGTCGCCGTGCCCGTGCGCCATCTTCATGATACGTGCCCCCGGCACCAAGTATAGCTCCGCGACGTTCGTCGCCGCGCCCGTGCGCCATTCTCATCATGCGTGCCCCCGGCACCAACTTTAGCTTCGCGACCTTCGTCGCCGCGCCCGTGCGCCATCTTCATGATACGTGCCCCCGGCACCAAGTATAGCTCCGCGACGTTCGTCGCCGCGCCCGTGCGCCATTCTCATCATGCGTGCCCCCGGCACCAACTTTAGCTTCGCGACCTTCGTCGTCGCGCCCATGCGCCATCTTCATGATACATGCCCCCAGCATCAAGTATAGCTCTGCGACGTTCGTCGCCACGCCCGTGCGCCATTCTCATCATGCGTGCCCCCGACACCAACTTTAGCTTCGCGACCTTCGTCGTCGCGCCCGTGCGCCATCTTCATGATGCGTGCCCCCGGCACTAACTTTAGCTTCGCGACCTTCGTCGCCGCGCCCGTGCACCATTCTCAATATACGTGCCTACGGCACCAAGCATATGCTCTGTGACCTTTGTCGCCGCACCCATGCGCCATTCTTATCACATGTGCCCCGGCACAAAATATTGCTTCGCGACGTTCGTCGCCGCACCACTTTCATGACATGTGCTCCGGCACAAAGTATTATCCCCGTGACAATCGTCGCCATGTGCATGCACCACGACCATGCTACAAGCCTCCAGGCATAACACCCGTTCACCACACCTTGCGCCCCCGCCATGGGCGTGGAAGATCTTGTAGTGCTCCGGCACGAGGACCCCTCCCTGCGGGACTGGTTGTATGCCGTCGCCGGCTTAATCAAACTGCGGCATGGGCTGAGCGCCATCACGGGCTAGCACCATCGCCGGCTCAATCAAACTGCGGCATGGGCTGAGCGCCACCACGGGCTAGCGCCATCGCCGGCTCAATCAAACTGCGGGACGGGCTTCGTGTCGTCGCCGGCTCAATCAAACTGCGGCATGGGCTGAGCGCCACCACGGGCTAGCGCCATCGCCGGCTCAACCAAACTGCGGCATGGGCTGAGCGCCATCACGGGCTAGCGCCATAGCCGGCTCAATCAAACTGCGGGACGGGCTTCGTGCCGTCGCCGGCTCAATTAAACTGCAGGACGGGCTTCGTGCCGTCGCCGGCTCAATCAAACTGCGGCATGGGCTGAGCGCCATCATGGGCTAGCGCCATCGCCGGCTCAATCAAACTGTGGCATGGGCTGAGCGCCATCACGGGCTAGCGCCATCGCCGGCTCAATCAAACTGCGGGACGGGCTTCGTGCCGTCGCCGGCTTAATCAAACTGCAGCATGGGCTGAGCGCCATCACGGGCTAGCGCCATCGCCGGCTCAATCAAACTGCGGGACGGGCTTCGTGCCGTCGCCGGCTCAATCAAACTGCAGCTTGGGCTGAGCGCCATCACGGGCTAGCGCCATCGCCGGCTCAATCAAACTGCGGGACGGGCTTCGTGTCGTCGCAGGCTCAATCAAACTGCGGCATGGGCTGAGCGCCATCATGGGCTAGCGCCATCGCCGGCTCAATCAAACTGCGGCATGGGCTGAGCGCCATCACGGGCTAGCGCCATCGCCGGCTCAATCAAACTGCGGGACGGGCTTCGTGCCGTCGCCGGCTCAATCAAACTGCAGCATGGGCTGAGCGCCATCACGGGCTAGCGCCATCGCCGGCTCAATCAAACTGCGGGACGGGCTTCGTGCCGTCGCCGGCTCAATCAAACTGCAGCTTGGGCTGAGCGCCATCACGGGCTAGCGCCATCGCCGGCTCAATCAAACTGCGGGACGGGCTTCGTGTCGTCGCAGGCTCAATCAAACTGCGGCATGGGCTGAGCGCCATCATGGGCTAGCGCCATCGCCGGCTCAATCAAACTGCGGCATGGGCTGAGCGCCATCACGGGCTAGCGCCATCGCCGGCTCAATCAAACTGCGGGACGGGCTTCGTGCCGTCGCCGGCTCAATCAAACTGCAGCATGGGCTGAGCGCCATCACGGGCTAGCTCCATCGCCGGCTCAATCAAACTGCGGGACGGGCTTCGTGCCGTCGCCGGCTCAATCAAACTGCAGCATGGGCTGAGCGCCATCACGGGCTAGCGCCATCGCCGGCTCAATCAAACTGCGGGACGGGCTTCGTGCCGTCGCCGGCTTAATCAAACTGCGACATGGGCTGAGCGCCATCATGGGCTAGCGCCATCGCCGGCTCCATCAAACTGCTACACGGGCTTAGCGTCATCGCCGGCTCCATCACCAGGGACCCTGGCCCCCGCAGCAAGATGGGCTGTAACCGCGTCGTTTATGCGTGCGACGCCCGCTCGGGTTGCCCCTCCGCGCACGCCACACGCAGGGGGCTATGTTCATACCCTATTCTGGTCACACCCCTGGACCCGCTAAGGGACCCACTTTGCACGACACATCACCCAGTCAGCGGTCAACTTTTCAACGCTCGAGAGCCGGTCAAAGCAACGCATGCTCAAGTCACGTGAACCATTCGTGAAGCGACCTCGGCGTGCCTTCCACCTTGGGGGTCGGCCACCCTTAGGGGTCGGCCACCCCAAGGGGTCAGCCACCCTTGGGGGACGGCCACCCCAATGGGTCGGCCACCCTTGGGGGTCGGCCACCCCAAGGGGTCGGCCTCCCTTGGGGGTCGGCCACCCCAAGGGGTCGGCCACCTGCCTTGAATACCGATGCCGTCACCTTTGACCGTGCTCCGTTGTCACGACGACCGTCGCTCATGGCCGCGCTCCGCCATAGTCACGATGACCGTCGCTCTCGGCCGTGCTCCTTCGTCGCGATGACCGTCGCTCGTAGTCTCGATGACCGTCGCTCGCAGGCTCGATGACCATCACTTGTGACCGCTCTGTCGCCATGACAACCGTCGCTCACGGTCGCACGCCATCCACGCAACGACCCTTGTCGCTCGAAGATCACTCTGCGACCCTCGTCGCCTGCACTCCACCGCGTCCATGCGCCACAATCATGTTATATGCTTACGGGATGGGCTCACAACCTCAAAGCCATCGCCGTCTTCATTCTAGGGGGACTTCGCTCCGTGCTCCGGCACGAGGACCCTTCGCAGCGGGATAGGTGACTCCTCCGGGACACTATCTCCGCCAGGGTGCCTGCGTGACTGGCCTACGTGCTCTGGCACTGGGGGCTCGCGTCGGCACCCCTAAGGACTATGACCCCCGGGTCACTCCGAGATGGGAGCAGGTCTCCGGAAGGGCATCTTGCCTAGTCCACCTGGCAGCTGGGCGTCGGGTCTTCCCCACCGCTGCCAGGCCTGTGGGATTCAGTAAGGGCTTGGACTGGAGGCTGGGGCAACGGGCTACTCTGACCATGCTACCGCGGCATGATCAGTCTCCTCAGACAGGCAGAGAGACGTCGCAAGGGCAGGGCAGCACGAACTTAGGGACCGGCAGTCCCAACGGAGGATCAGTGCTTTGGCCCCCTGGCGACGTGTCGTTCCCAGGGGGTGACACATGTCAACTTATGACACATGCACGTTTTTGCCTATAAATAGTGGACTTTGGAGCTTTTTCAAGGATCTTTTCTCTCATTTTGGACTCTTCACTTTCTCTCTCTAAAATGACATTCTCTCTAGAATTCTAGTGAGAGAAACACACTTAGGCTCACGTCCACGAACCCTCGACGCTGCGCCCCAGATGCACGGACCGTCGACTGTCGCCCCTGTTCGTCGTCCCCCTGCCTGCGCGGCGCTGCCAGCCCTCGCGACCTGTCTGGGGAGCCTTGCCCTCGGCCCTTATGCCATCCTTGCTGTCTCCCGCGTTGCCTACCTGGAAGCTGACTCAGATCGCATCCTTTGTGGCACCTCTACGTAGCAGCGAACCATTTTCCGCATCATCAAAGAGTTGAAAAGGGGAAGGAAAAGACGGATTTTCTGGCGATCAAATGTAACCTTTCGGTAAGATTTCTTTACAATCATATACATTTCATATTTATATGCATTTATAGGTTATATATAGATAAATACGTGACTGAGTTGGGTGAAGATATGTGGGTTTTGGGTTAAGCCATGGAGGCGCTGCTGTTATCTGTAGTATCAGTGTGTTTGGTGGTTTATGGCCCGTGGTAGTCGTGGATGCCGAGAGGAAGAGAGAAACTAGTTTATGCCGTGAGTGTTGTGGGCTGTGGCGAGGCCATAGCTGCCATGATCTTAGTGTATGAGTGTGAATTTTGTATGTTTTAGCGTATGAGGATTGTTTGCAAAATAGGTTTGTCGGAGCAGAGAGAACATCACTGCCGCGGGGCAGTAGGTACAATGGTTGGACTGCCATAAGGTAGTTGGGTATAGTGTGTTATGTGTATGCAATATGTGGGACTGTAAGAGTGTGTGTGTGTGTGTCGGTCCATGTGTGTGGCTGGTTGTTGTGTGCGTGAGTGTGTTTAAAAAGAAAAGAGATGGAGAGAAGACCCACTACCGTGTAGAGGTGCAAGATGGTTGTGTATTATGTGTTTTAGAGTGAGGGTGTGCATAATATTATATATATTTACATACATACATATATGTGTGTGTGTGTGTAGTGGACTGAAAAAAAAAGTGTATGAAAATTAGGGGGAGGGGGTGTGTGGGTGTAAAATGACTAATAGATGGGTGCGTGCGTGCGTGTTGTATGCGTGCATTTGTGTGTGCTGCGTGCATGGTGATGCTGCCAAGACGGAAGCTGAGCGTGTGTATGAGTTGTGTGCTCAAGGGGCTGTATATGTGTGTGTTGTGTGTTTTGGTACGTGTGTGAGTGAGTTGTGTGCTCAAGGGGCTGTATATGTGTGTGTTGTGTGTTTTGGTACGTGTGTGAGTGAGTTGTGTGCTCAAAGGGCTGTATATGTGTGTGTTGTGTGTTTTGGTACTTGTGTGAGTGAGTTGTGTTCTCGGGTGTGTGTGTGTGCGCTATGTGTTTTTATGTGTGTGGCTGTGTATATATCAGTATGTGTATATGTGTTTAAGTTTGTGTGTGTACGTGCGTGCGTGTGTGTACTATGTGCAGTGGGGTGTGTGTTGGTGTGAATTGTGTGCAGTGGTGTGTGTTGGTGTGATCATATGTGTGTGTGTGAAGTTGCCAAGAGGCAACTCTGTATGTGTGCGTGCGCGCGCGAGCGCGCTGTGCACAAGAGTGTGTGTACTCGAGTGTGTGTGTGTGTTGTGTGAGTGAGTGTGTGAGTATGCAAGTGAATGGTGTATACTATGTGTATGAGTATAAATATGGTGACTATCCGATGTGAGGAGGTGGGTTCATTAAGGTTATGTGGGAAGGGATGAAGTGGGTTTAGAGTCAGAATAGTGTGAGGGCAGGGTACCACAGACTAGCGTTATGACCAACACGTGCGTTGGGAGGCGCACGGTGATTTTTAGCGTTCCAAATTTTATAGTAGGATACTTTAGGGTAAGTTAGATTTTCTGGCAAAAAATTTGTAATTTTTTGAAATCACATGTAAGTTTTATATTTTCTATAAGTTCAAGATTATAAAATTCTTTTAGGGTCTTTAAAGTCCACTTTAAATTATAAGAAAATTAGAGTAATGTTTTTATAATATAAGTAAGCTGAAATATAAGTTTGGTGATGTTTAGAGTTAATTTGTTATCATTTCTATATCGCATTGGATTTTGAAAAATGAATAATTTAAAAATAGTTTTAATGCCTTTTAAATTCTAATCTCCATTTGTATAATTTTTGTACATACTTTTAAGTTCTTACAAAAATTATGGGACTTTATTTCTAGTTAGAAACAATTATGACTATTTATGAGTTTTTAGTGCATTTAAAAAAATTATTTTTCATTAAAAAATATTAGAAAATTATATTTTTACTTCATATTGCCTATTAAGTCATAAAGAATTCTTAATGAGAATTAATATCATTTCTAACTTATTTTTGAGTCTCGAGGAGTGTATCGGATTTTCTGTTTAAGTTGGTCGTGTGTGAGACGCTATGAGTTGTGTTGTTCCGGGTTGAGAAAGGAGTATGCTGTGGGTAGTTTATATTAGATTTATAATATAGCAGTGTAGAATGTGTTCTGATAAGTGATTTGTCAACCTAGGTTAATTCAAAGGACTTTGATAGAGGGCATTTTAGCTTCGTTTTGCTTGGATCGAGGTAAGGAATTTATATCCAATACCCAATTTCATCTAATTGTATTCGAGGATGAAACCTTTGAAGGTGATGTATTCGAGGATGAAACCTTTGAAGAGGATCCAGAGGAAAATTCAAAAGAAGACCCTGAGAAGGAAGGACAGAAAGAAGAAAACCCTATTATGATTAAACTGAAGGGGCCTATCAAGGATGACTTTGGGGTCGAACATGTCGAACATGACGACTCCTAACCTTGTACATATGAACGAAAGTACTCCCAGACGGCTAGTGAGAGGGACGATCTGATTTGTTAGATGGTGTCCCTAGAGGTGGATATCAACCAAGTGAGGGAGGAAAAAGATTTACTGAAAGTGAAATTGGAAAGTTTGAGGAGAAGCTATGATATCTCTTGGGGACAAATGTGGTATGATTAAAATTATTACTTCCAAAAGAAGATCATGGAGTTAGAGAATCAGCTGGGTGATGCTGACTTGGTGACATTCTCGCAGACCCAAATAGAGCATTGGATTTGAGAATGTGATAATTATATTGAGGAGGAAGACAATTAGGACGGAGAAAGGAAGAGAGAGTGAAAAAAAAACTTGGTATTAGTAGAGAATATATCTCAGTCTTTTGTAATCAGAAGAAGTGCACAACTTTCAGTAACGTTTGATTGCTGTTATTTATTATTAATAAGTTTTAATTTGCATTGTTTCTATTAAATATAACCGTGCGATTCTGATAGTATTTTATTTTATAGCATGGCACGCGCACGTAGAGGTAGCACCAGGGAGGCCGAGAAGACCGTACTGGAGACCATGAGGTCCCAGTTAGGGAGATACCCCAAGGAGGTTCCAGTTGGGGAGGCACCCCTGTAGAGCAGCAACAACCAAATCAGGAACCCATGGCTATCGCTCTAAACACTATGAATCAACTTATAGCATCTATGGCCCATAAGTTGGTTAATCAGTAACAGGGTATACAAAACCCTGTTCAACAGAAGCCACAAGCACAGGAAGAGAGTACCCTGAATAAATTCAATAAGTAGAATACGACAAACTTTAATGGGCAGTGGACCCTACAGAAGCAATGTCCTTGATTGCACAATTGGAGAAGATATTCCGAGCTATTAAGTATACATATAAGTAGAAGGTTGAATTTACAGTATACAAGCTAAGAGGCGAGGCTGACCAATGGTGGAAGATGGTGGAGGCTTGCAAGACTGCTCAGCAACGGGTTGAGGTGACCTGAGAACATATGCTGAGAAAGTTCACCAACATAACTAAGGCGGACAGGGAAACGGTAGATGAGTAAGAGATAAGGTTTTTGCGACTGATAAGGTTTGTGGATAGGATGCTACTGACCAAGGTTGATAGAGTGTCGATTTTCGAGTGGGGACTTAGGCCTGGTCCGAAGGATAGAGTAACCGCTTCTCGGTTATCGAGCTACATGGATCTGGCACGTGTATTAAAACAGTCCAGATCTGATAACAAGATGAGGTTTGAGCAATAACAAGGACTTCAGGGTATCCTGTTATGTAATGTCTTGTACAAAAGTAATGTATGCAGTTTTACTGTAATAAATGGTTTCTTTTGTACTTGTCTGAAGTATATCTGCAAGATGCAAGTAAGTCAACAATCTTCCTTTAGCACCTCAACAAGCACCTTCTGGGATTCGATGGTATTCTTCATGCCATACCAGCTTACAAAAGCTAGAGTTTTCAAAGAAGCAGGTATAACATACACCTGCCCTATAGTGTCACCAAACGCTGTGACTCCTTAAACCTTTTAGTAGCAGATGTATTGAGCCGTAGAAAGTTTAGTTTAGACTTTTTAATCTCATTCTTATAAGCAGAGAAAAGTTATGTTTTAACTTTTCCAGTCTTTGGGTGCTCATCCTTTTAAGCACAGAAAAGTTTTGTTTGGACTTTTCCAGCTTTGCATTTTGTACCCATGTGATATTTACCTCCGCTTTGTGTCTTACACTCTTTTTAGGTTAGAGCCTGATTGGGTTGGTGGTCAATCTACCGCACTCCACACCCTCGATTGGTAGAGTACAAGATCTGAAGGTGATGAAATTGTTGATCAATACCTACGTCATTCTTAGAATCTATGGCCTTAAGGCATTGGTTTGTGACTGAAGGTATTTCTTTTTTTACTTCAAAGTACAAGTAAGAAGGCAGGAATCTCAGCTTTGTGTCTTACACACTTGCTATGTTTTCCCCCAGCTGTGGTTTTGTGCTTTAGTTGCGGGTTCGGGGTACTGGGGTGTAGAGTACCAATGCATCATTATTGATTACTAAATCCAGGGAACGTACGAGGTTCAGGTGTGAGGTGCTGGATCATCTGGTTGGCTGACTGTTTATGGTGGCATGCAAATCTCAACATGTCATTTGGTACATCTTCTTTTCCTTGATTGTGAGACTGAATTGAGTATTTCAATCCAGCACTTTGTGATTTTTATAAACTTTCCTGTAGCAGCGAATTTGCCTTTTGCATACCCTTATAAAGAAGCAAGTGTTGCATATAAAGGCTGCCACCCAAAAAAAAAAAAATCTTGTCTGTGGTTTAGAATTTTGGACGGCCAGGCCATTGGAATGGTTTGAAGGCTATCTTTGCTTTTTGTTTTTCCTTTCTTGATGGATTTCACATGGGCGTCCTTTAATAAGTCTCTTCCTCTCTAGTTAATGTAATGCCAATTACATTTGAGGTTGAGCAATTTGAAAGTTTCCTTTTGATTAATGCCACTGCTCATTCAACATCATTTATCTTTCAAGATTTTCTACTAAAATTCAACCTTCGTCATGGATAAATTAAGTCTTTGTTCATCTGATGGAGCTGGGCACGAGTGTAGTAGAAATACATCTTAGTGATTAAGGACAAAGAAAATCTTAGATTGTGAAGAGAATGTGGTAGAAATGACTGGAGGAATAGGGTATCTTCGTATCTGACTTTATGATTAATGTACTCCCCTTATGATTAGTTTACTACATAAAGTTGGACTAGACAACAATCAATATAGTATTCTAAATATTATGCATCATCTGCATCTCAAGGTGTTTGGCATATCCAAGTTAAAATTATAATCCAAAAATGAAATCAAATCCAAATTGCACATTGAAAAAAACATGGATGAATATCAAAATCATACCCGACAGTAGTCACCATACGAAACTATATACAGATTCAAAATCCAAATTTTTAGAAGAAATCATACCTTATAAGTGAGGCTGACAGGTAATTATTGCCGACAGCAGTGGATGGCGGCAGTGTTGGTGGCGTGGCGGCAATGGAGGCTTGTGGTGCGGTGGCAGTTGAGGTGAATACATTGTCACGCGGCGTCCGGAGGAGGATGAGGTGTCGCCGGAGGTGGGGCATCGTGGAGGTGAGAACAGCGGTGAGAACAGGGCAGTGAAGGTGGGGCTCCGTGGGATTGCCGATGGTGAGAACTCAGAGCATTCGAAGAGAGAAACAGGGAGAGAGAAAAATAAGATCTGGGGGGCTTAGTAAAATATTAACTTTATTTTTCTACACGCATATCATTTAAAATATATAGTCAAAATATATTCTTAAGATCGAGCTTGATATCATAAAAATATTATAAAACTAACTTTAATTTTGCACATGTATCGTGTGTGCCATGATAACTCGTATAAAATGAAAAGTGGTACTCCAAAGTAAACACTAGAAAAATTATAAAGAGTGCTTAAATTTGATAATATCTATACTATCTAAGGGAAAAACCTTTTTTGGTGTATTACCTTTTTGGTGTTACATAAGTAACTATCCAAAATTGTCACACTTGACACTTGATAGTATTTTTTAAAAAATAACATAAAACAAAAACATTAAATAGTAAATAACTATCTTAAGAACATGTCTGATTTTTACATTTTAAAACACTTTGTGTGTGTGTATGTGTGTCTTTCTCTCTCTCCCTCTCTCTCTCTCTCTCTCTATATATATATATATATATATATATATATATATATAATGCTTGATTTTTTTAACAAATTTCAAGTAACTTTATTGTTGCACATGAGGCCATTTAAAATTCATTTAAAGTACATATAGTAAAATATATTCTAAAGGCCAAGCTTGCTTTTACAAAAAAATATATCATATTATTAACTTCATTTTTGCACACGCATTGCGTGTGCCACGATAACTATCTATCTAGAATATTAATGCTTAGCATTCTATATTTTAAAAAAAAATGAAACAGATAAAAAGTTTAAATAGTGATATGGGTAAAAATATACACCCGTGGAAGAACGATACGTGTCACTACCAGAGAGTTTCGAAATCGCCCCATGACTCTTGGAGATGTGGGAAGTGGCATTTACCCACTCTTTCACTCCCATTATGGGCAATAATCACCCATTAATTTTGTTAACTCCTCGTAAAAGCTAGAAACTCCCCATTAAGGGAAGGGACCCTTTAATACATTCCTATAAAACGGAAGTGAAAAGGAAGAAAAAGGTAAGTAATGACTATCTAATATTTTTAGATATTCTCTCAAAATTGCTTATTGACGGGGGTCACGGCGCGTCACCATTTGCTCGTGTTGTGCTTTGCAGGTCTGCTCGTGTGCTCGTTTGGTCCTAACCGACGCTCGTTCGGTACCGGTCAATTTTTGGCCACAACATTCTGGCGCCATCCGTGGGACCTACTTGCTAGGCATATCTTGAAGCAAAATATAAACCTCCAACAACACTGGCGGCGCACCATGAACAGTTAATCGTGTGGCAGCCGACATTAATATTAAGACCAAATCTCACGACAACTAAGCACCAAGACCAACCTTCACATCCAGCAAAGCTCCGCTAGTGGGCATGCACCACCGCCGCTGTTACAGGAACAGTGCGGTCGCCCACTACCGTGGGTAGTCAATCCGGCCATCACAGCCCGCCACCACAAAAAATAGCATCGCCAACGGTGCTACAACAACCAAGGACAGTGGTGGCGCGGGAACCAAGGTCTCCACTGCCAATTCGACGGACAAAGGATAAAGTAAAGGATATGTTCAACATCGCACACAATTGTCGATGTTTCTGTCCGGCGATGCTTCGGCAGCTTGAATAGAGGTGTCAAATAGGCCGGGTGGCCCGCGGGCTGGCCCAGCCTGACCCTTTTGTGGGCCCAGATTGGCCCTAACCCTTAGGGCTTGGGCCAGGGCCAGGGCCAGGCCTAACTTTTTGAGAAACAGGCCCGGGCCCGGCCCGGCCCTCTTTTGACCCAAAAAATGGTCTTTTCAGTTTTTTTTTTAAACTAAGGTGTATTTGCTTGCCTTCTACGACTAAAATGTAGAAGAAATCTATTACTTTTAGATCATTAGTGAGAATAACTAATGTGTATTTGTTATTTTGAATAACCAAAAAAAAAAAATTGGGCCCGGCCCTAGATGTTGGGCCTAGGGCTTGGGCTTGGACTGGGCCCAGATTTCCTTCATTCTGGCCCCGCCCGGCCCGTTTGACAGCTGCCCTGGCCCTGTTTTCTGGAGGCCCGATGGGCTTGGGCTGGGCCTGCCCAAGCCCGGCCCATTTGACACCTCTAAGCTTGAACGACACCGCACATAGTGACAAGTCCACTCCCAGTCGCCACTAAACACGCAGCCACAAAGTCACGGCACTGTCGCCCTTTTTCTGCCATCTAATAGCAGTCACCACAAAACGGGAACGACCCTATTGCCATGCCACGACCAACTACAAATCAATCACATGTCTGCCACCCTGAAACGCGGCCGCTATCACTCGCAACACAATTAAATAGATTGCAAACCAGCCACGATTGCGCCGTCGTGGCAACACGTACCGAAGACCTGAACCGTCGCAGATTTACTTGGCGCCGGCCACACGACAACAACCGCTGTTGTCGATCACAGTCTCAACAATTCTCTGCCATTGCAACAAGGTGGCGAGTTGCCGGTACCTCTTCGGCCAACTCCCCACCAAATCCATCGCATCTAACTCTACGCCACAATGAGCGCACTAACCAACCAACCGCACAAAATATGGCCATCTTCTGTGGCGTATCGTTGCAACACAAAAAAATGAAGAGCGCTACACATCGGCACCTGTGAGGCATGCCCAATAGCACCGTTGCTGCTGTTCCCTCCGGCATCACTCTGATGCAATGTTTTGTGCATCCTTCAGTTCGCGTCCTTGGGCCTACTCTACTAGACATGTGACGCTAATGAAGCTTCCATCCAAATGTTGTCCAACAGACACACACCACGCAAAAGATGTGCCCTACGCACCAAGATCAGCGCTTATGACCGGCACCTTCAGCCGGTCGAATGATGGAAAATTCCTACAACCTCGCAGCCTAAGTTCCCAACGCTACAACAAGCTGCCTCATTAATTTCTGATCGGCAGTGCCACTTTACCTCGACCAACAGTAGCTGCAAAACTCGTTCTATTCAAACCCACAACGTCGCAACCGCCAGCTCCACCGCATGAAAGTTGAAGGCAAAACCAATCAACGCCCCGCCAATCACAAGCCCAACAATTCATTGGCCACCATCGGGAGAAAACAAATCAACTCCATCATAATAGAGGGCAGCGCCGTCGTAACCATTGAACGACCACCAGCATGGGTCTTCATTCCTCAATTAATCGATGCCCTAACACTGTTAATCGGCGTTACTACCCGCAATGGACCAATCGGCTAGGGTTGTGATGCCGAAATAGCCACAGGGCCACTCACCATGAAGGCTCCATTCGACCACCGAACCAAGGCCTTTGCCACTGACCAGTGACCGCTCTTTTTGTCGGTAGCGCCGTCAGGGTCAAACGCCCCACCAATCATGACTCACCCACCGTGACAGTGCAGCCGCCGCATCACTCATTGAAGATCCAGGCAGCCGTGGATTCATTTGAGCTGGCCATTGTCGTAACTTCTCAGGCCAGCTCTCTGTAGTCGCGCTCGATAGCAGCTCCGCCACCGCCGTGCGCCACCAATGTTGGTCGTTGTCGCGTCCAATTGCTGTGATTGCCAAACGATGGCTATCACGGTTTCACCAGAAGCTCCATTGCCTTGGGTCTGCACCGAACAGTGCCAAGCGCAATCGAGTGGTGCCGACGACGCTTCAGCAGTGCTTTGATGGCCTGAAGGAGAAAAGCTTGAGCAACCAATCGAATAAATTAGGTGCACACTTTCCTTTTTAGGGACTTAAGTTTTTAGCCCATAAATGTGCATATTTAACTTAGAACCCACAAAGTTCTGTTTATTTGATATATGCAACATATGTCTTATAGCCTATACATGTGTAGCCATATTAGTTTCTAAAAGCATGTATATTCACTTTTTGTACACGTCATAATACACAAGGGCTATGATGTTAAGCGCAGGCACGGTTAGCATACTCTTTTGTATTGCTTAAAACACCTAGACCTGTTTATTCAATTCGGCCTATCATCATCCTATTGCTTCCATCGACTAAACACACTCAGGTCATACTAGTGTTATAAGTTGTTACTAACCCTCACTTGCATTAGAAACACCCCTCAACTGTCTAATAGACATGATCATTATATATGGTGTTACAGAGTACGATTACTTCTTTTAGTTTAGTGCTAAAATATAATTGTCTTAATCAGTTAGTACGCTCTCTTGCTATATTTTTCCGCGCCATGTTTTTTCTGTTGCGAGGGTCTATACTGCACCCCACTTCGTACTTGAAGAAAATTCGCAGCCTCTTTGGCTTTAGTTATACTAAGAGATTCAAAGGCAGCGTCCTGCCTACTAAGCGTCACATGTTGACTTGTGTAATGGCCACACACACTATTATGAATTTCATAACCATCAGAGCGTCACAACCTATGATTATAGCTTCACCAATACGTTCGGCGAATTTGAGATCTCGTGCCCATATTTTTGTCACACTGTTGCACATCGCTGTACAACATATCGGCAAAATACTGCAACGTCTTTGTTAGTCATCTAGTGGCATCTTGCTTTGACGGACTCTACGTCTGTTACTTAGACATACCATGGTCCCCTAACTTTATCTGCTCATCTAGCTGAGCAAACATATCGGACTACATAGCTTTATCTAGTTGTCTCACTGAGTCGACAAACAATGGTTTTGTTTACGAGCCCTACATAGTGACTAAGAAGCCATCTTTGCATCTATGCCTTCTTAGTCAGGGGGGCCACATGTATATGAGACTATGACCACTCTTGCACAGAGCCTACACTCCCCCTCAAAAAAATACTCTGGCCATTTTCATCACAAGAAGGACCAAGACCATTGATCGTTATAATGGCCACATCACTTTTTTAAACAACGAGGAGTATCGTCATTCAAAGAATAAACAACCTAAGAAGATATATTATGAGGCTCACTCTTAAGTGCTTCAACCGAGCTCTTATATTATGAGGTTCACTCTTAAGTGCTTCAACCGAGGTCTAGCCACTCTCATTACCGACACCTTGAGAAGCTCAGCATCACAGTGCTAGTCATCATCCATTACCCCTTCACTGAGGGCATTTATGATGGTCTAGCCGAGCACCGATGCTTATCTCTATAAAGAGTCGCCTAAACCTTGGCTCAACTGAGCACTCATTTCTCGAGGAGTCACGTTAGTCTCGTAGAGTAGAGATCCTTTGAATTCCTAGCTCACTGCTCGCCAGATTGGGCTAAAGAACTCTAGTGGACTCCTATCCTACCAGTCCGAGCTGACGAGCTCTTTTAGGCCTCTCGAAGTCTCTCTTGCTCAAAATAAAATAAAGTGCTCTTTATATAGAGATATTATTATAATCCAATAGCCAAGATCTCAAGACTGTTGGGACAACCAACACGTGGCGAAAAATCAATCATCATATTAGGGGGATAAGTTTACCCTTGTACCCCTTGATAGAAACTTTGAGAAAGTCGAGTGGACACGCTACTTCACTCGAATCCTCTATAAAGCCTCTGCCTCTACTCGCCCAGCCGAGTAGATGAGCTGCACTCGAGGTCTAAGCCTCCGCTCGTAAAGTCGAGCAGACATGCGCATTAGACCCATGCCTCTACTCTAGTTGAGTAGACGAGCACCTTTTGTCTTAGCCTCTGCGGAGCAGACGAGAACACAGACCCATGCCTCTGCTCTAACTGAGTAGACGAGCGCATTTGGTCTTAGCCTTTGCCGAGCAGATGAGCACACATACCCATGCCTCTGCTCTAACTAATTAGAGCGCATATGGTCTTAGCCTCTACCAAGCAGACGAACGCAATAGACCCATGCCTCTATTCTAGTCGAGTAGACGAGCTCTTTTGGTCTTAGCCTCTATCGAGAAGATGAGCACAATAGACCCATGCCTTTACTCTAGTCGAGTAGACGAGTTCCTTTGGTCTTAGCCTCTACCGAGCAAACAAACACATTAGACATATGCATCTGCTCTAGCCAAGCAGACAAGCACATTAGAACCCTTTTGCCTCTACTCCTCAAGCTGAGTAGACGAGCTCCATTTGAGGTTTAAGCCTCTGCTCGCGAAGCCGAATAGACGAGCACATTAGACCCTTTTGCCTTTACTCGCCCAACCGAGTAGGCAAACTCCATTCAAGGTCTAAGCCTCTGCTCGCAAAGCCAAGCAGATGAGCACATTAGACCCTTTTGCCTCTACTCACCCAACCAAGTAGGTGAACTCCATTCAAGGTCTAAGCCTCTACTCGCAAAGCCAAACAGACGAGCACATTAGACCCTTTTGCCTCTACTTGCCCAACTGAGTAGGCGAACTCCATTCGAGGTCTAAGCCTCTGCTCGCAATGCTGAGCATACGAGCATATTAGACCCTTTTGCCTCTACTCGCCTAACCGAGTAGGCGAACTCCATTCGAGGTCTAAGCCACTGCTCACAAAGCTGAGCAGACGAGCACATTAGACACTTTTGCCTCTACTCACCCAATCGAGTAGGCAAACTCCATTCACGGTCTAACCCTCTGCTCGCAATGCCGAGCAGACGAGCACATTAGACCCCTCTGCCTATACTCGCCCAGCTGAGTATACAAGCTTCTTCCAAGGTCAGTCTTTGTGCTCGCAAATCTAAACAGACGAGTACCTTTAGAGCCTCTAAGCCTCTGCTTTTCAGGCCGAGCAGACAAGCACATTAGAGCCTCTCAATCTCTTTGCTCGCCAGGCCGAACAGACAAGCACATTAGAGCCTTTCAATCTCTTTGCTCGCCAAGCCGAGCACACGAGCACCTTTAGGGCCTTTAAGCCTCTGCTCGCCAGGCCGAGCAGACGAGGACATTAGAGCCTCTCAATCTCTCTGCTCGCTAAGCCGATCAAATGAGCATCGTTAGAACCTCTAAGCCTCTGCTCACCAGGCTAAGCAAACGAGCACATTAGAGTCATCTCGCTAAGCCGAGCAGACGAGCGCCTTCAGAATCTCCTAAGCCTCTTGTTGCTAGGCCGAGGCGACTAGCACATTAGTCTGTCTGTCTGCTCACGTAGCCCGCAGAAGCTCCTTTAAGACTCTAATCGACCAGCTGAGCAGACAAGTACATCCATGTTCTCTACTCAGCCAGCTGAGTAGACGAGCACGTTTAAGGCCTCTACTCTGCCAATCGAGTAGGCGAGCCCTTCTAAGCTTGTATTCGGTAGGCCAGGTACACAAGCCCACCTTTGCCAAACCAAAAGTTTCTGCACTCTACCAATGAGTGAGAGATATCACTTTTGATTTAAATTCCTAACGCGGAGCATCCCTTAATAAAGTCTAAAATTTGATGCTAAGTCAATTATCCTGCTTCCACATTCTTTCTTAGAAAGAACATGGAATGGGGGACAAATGATATGGGTAAAAATATACACCCGTGGAAGAGCGACACATGTCACCACCAGAGAGTTTCGAAACCACCCCATGACTCTTAGAGAGGTGGGAAGTGACATTTACCCACTCTTCCACTCCCATTATGGGCAATAATCACCCATCAATTTTGTTAACTCACCATAAAAGCTAGAAACTCCCCATTAAGGGAAGGGACGCTTTAATACATTCCTATAAAACGGAAGTGAAAATGAAGAAAAATATAAGTTCTGACTATCTAATATTTTCTGATATTCTCTCAAAATTGCTTACTGACTTAAGCATCGGAGAGTCTCCGCCGGAGCTCCCTCCGGTGGTCACGGCGCGTCACCGTTTGTTCATGTTCTGCTTTGCAGGTCTGTTCGCTTGCTCGTTTGGTCCTAACCGATGTTCGTTCGATACCAGTCAATTTTTGGCCACAACAAATAGTAAATAACAACTTATAAGTAGGGGCGGAACTAGGATTTTTTTTTCAGGGGGTGCAAAAATTATATTGAATTCACCATTTTTTATTAAAATAATATGAAAAATAGAGTGCACTTAAAAAACATACAAAAAATATTATTAAGTTTCACGAGAGCCATTTTGAAAAGTAAACTTTTTATAAAATTATAATCAATTTAAAAATCAAATTTTACTTTGTTCTAAAAAAAACAGTCAAAAGCTATGAAGGATCATGTACATATAATTTTTTTTCAAAGTAGAACTAGTATAACAAATTGTCCAAATAATGTATGCTTAATAGGATGTCTTTAATAACGATTTATAGTAAGATACTTTAATAATTTTTTCAATCAATCTTAATTATTCCATCTTAATTAAAACAAAATTCAAGAAAATACTATTTCAAAATTTAGTCAGTATGTTGCTGCAGCCGTGCAGACCATTATCCAGTTATGAGTTATCCATTTATATTTTTGTCAAACAATTCAATATCACACATGCATTGCACAATATCACACATCCATTAATCTATCCATTTCTGGTTGAGTGATAACGTAGACTCATATTCACAAGGCAAGCAGACACTCAGACACCGAGACACAGACCACAAGTAGACTAGCAGACGAAGTAGGGAGCCTCGTCGCGGCGTCGCCTGAGCGACTTCAGTAACGGTCGCCAGCAAGGGCCAGATCTGATCGGAGTAGCCGAGTAGCAATCGAAGAGCAGAGCCTCATCGTGGCGTCAGGGTGTCGCCTGAGCGGCTTCAGTCGAGGCCCCTTGGAGTAGCGAGTAGCAGTTGAAGAGCGAAGCCCCATCGCGGCATCGGTGTGTTGCCCGATCTGGTCGGAGTAGCCTCATCACGACTTGAGCTTAGTCCACCAGCGTCACGATCCTCACGGAGTCACGGTCACGGTAGAGAGAGAGAGAGAGAGAGAGAGAGAGAGAGAGAGAGAGGTGACAGCCGAGTGTGTGGGTCTCAGGGAATGGGGTATCGGGAACGGGGGTCTCGGTGCGATTCCCGAATTTTTTTTTTCAAAAGTTTTGGGGGGTGCTTCAGCCCCCCTTGTCACCACGTAGGTCCGCCCTGCTTATAAGGACATATTTAGTTTCCATAATTTAACATTCATTTTACTAAATGTGATGATAAATACTTATACGTGGTTCTTGATTTTTTCAACAAAATTAATTTTATTAACTTTATTTTTGGACATGCAATGTGTCTGCCATGCTGACTTGTCTATTTATAAAGTGAATGCCTATTTTGGTGTAATACCGCTTTTGGGTGTTACATAACTATTTATCTACAATGATGACATTTGGTGCATTATAATATTCTTAAAAAGTAGAACCAAATACAAAATAAATATGAAATAACTACTTTAAGGACATGCTTGGTTTTCAAAATTTAAAGCACTTATATATCATGCTTGATTTTTTAACAAATTTTAATTTAACAACTTTATTACTGTACATGGGGTCATTTACAATTTATTAAAACATAGTCAAAATATATTCTAAAGACCAAATTTGATATTATAAGAATATTATACTATGCGTGTACCAAGATAACTCGTGACTAATTAATGAAACATCTTAGCATTTAAATTTTGAAAAATAACTTCAATCAAAACACAACTAATCTACTATAAAAAGTGTTCAATACAATCCGCGTAAACGCCGAGGTCTCTCTCTTGAAAACCCCACACAGAAAAACCCTGACTGCGCCTCCTCCATTGCCCCACCGTGCATTAACGAGCATAGGGCGGCCGCCAGTCTCTGGTCTATATAATCGTCTACTAGTGGAGTCCTTTTGTTTATATTATTGATCTTATGTGACCCTGTGAAAGGTAGATCATGGTTGCGAAGTCTCAACAAGTGGGTGTCTGATAACCTATTTTTTTTTTTAGATTTTTTTGGGGTGTTTGATAACCAATTTTTTTGTGGTGGTTTGCGATGGCGGTAGTGGGGCATGGCGGTGGCCGACGGTGGTGGTGGCCGACTGTGGCTGGTGGCTGCCGGCGGCCGACGGTGGTTTGGTGGCAGTCACCGACTGTGGTCGCCGATTGTGGCCGCCGGAGGTAGCCGCTGGAGGTTGCCGCCGGCAGTGGTCGACGTGGTGGCTGCCGGCGGTAGGAGGGTGGTGGTCTCAAAAAAAAAATAAACCAACACCGAAAAAAAAAACTCATTTTTGGAGTTTTTAAAAACAGTCTTGATTTAAAAACTGATTTTTTAAACTGAAGGAAAAAAAATGGTTACCAAACGCTCTTATTTTTTTTTAATTTTTAAAATTGAAAAAAAAAAACTAAAAAAGAGCCTGTCAAACGGGGCCTTAGTGTGTGCAAATCTATGTTTTTTGGTTGGAATGTTGGCTGCTTGGAAAGTGGGGTGATTATTCTAGTTCCATTCAAAAAATCTTGAGCTGTGCTGAATGGAAGCTTGGGTTCACAACTTGGTTTCACGATAACTGTGGTATGGTGGAGGTAGCGACAACACGAGTGACCGAAACGACGAAGGTGGTGGCATGGTGGATGGACACTAACCAGTTGAATGACTTATTGATTTCTGGGCAGTATGGCTTCTACGTGGTAGCTTGGTAGATCAACAGATTATTTTGTGGCTGTGGATGTTTGCTTTGGCACCAATTCTTGTTGGGCAGTTATGTTGTTGGGTGGGATTTTGAGGAGATAAGTGATTTTAGTTAATTTGTGTAATAGTTGAGAGAAAAAGAAAAAGTAAAAGAAAGAGAAAAAAAGGGAAAAAAAAGGAAGAAGAAAAAAAAAATGGAAAAGGTAACCGACCCATGCTTTTTTTTTTTGCATAATTGGTTTTTTAAAGTTGTAATAGGATCCATCAGAGTGAGTTTTTCTGATAATAATTTACGTATTGTAGTGTAATTTAGCAATGCCGATGTAAAACCGTTATAAGTTAGTTTCACAAGGCTTTGGATAGTAGAAATGTTCTTTAGGTTTAGTTGCCTATGAGAGCTTACTACTCTTGTAATTGATTCCTTATTTTTGAAATGCAATTTTATATTATATCACAAAAATGTTAAATACAAAATTGTATCCTGTAATATACACATATTTACAGTTCATTCCCGTAATTATAACTTTGGCTATAATGTCCCTTATAATTGGTAAAATCATTGCAAAATTATTTCTTATTGTAACTTTATTCCGAAAATGTTCCTTTAAATAAGAATGTGCCATGTATGTGCAAATGGTAAGGATAATAATCTCATTTTAATTACAAATATTTAAATAAAATAAAAACATAACACTTATTTCCTTTTCTCTTAAATTTTATTTTCTCATTTTTTTCTTCATCATCAACTCCAAACCACTGAGAGCCCCACCACCTCTGTCGCCATAACCTCCATTGTTGTTGCCATCACACCGACCACCCTGCTGCCACCAAGAGCATGATGTACTACCACCATGTCACCACATCTACGAGCACATCCACCAGATTAACAACCACCACCTCCGTTATTACGAGCTTAGAAGTCCAACACCAGTACACTACCACCAACCATGTTAAAATAGATCAAAATTGATGCTAAATTGATGTGCGTTATTACCTTCATTAAACAGCTATATCTTCTTTCTGATTGACATGTCTCTTTCTTGTCATTACTTGTGACACCTATCATTTCTTAATTATTATGGGACAATGAAGTCTAAACTGTCTTGAAGTAGAATACATTAATTTTTTTTTTGAGTTTACACGTCCTATATTCTAAATTTTAAGACAAAATTGAATAAAAAAAAATAAAATAATTTGACTGTTACTCTAGTTGTAATACTTACAACCTTTCATATACAGAGATTTTTTATAAATATTTTCGATAATTTTTATTTATCGACATTAAAAAACTGTTTCCAAAAAATTCTTTTTAATATGTTAACTGAAAAGTCACTAAAAATATTTAGTGACCATATATTGTCGCTATACAAGAAGTAATATGTATCTTCCTACAATCAGAATATCAGTAATTTTTTTTTTCAAAACAAAACTCATATGTTCATAGAGTGGTTAAGGCAGCACTAGTTGTTGCCGTTGTTCTTTTTTCTATATCCAGTATTTTAGGTCGTCGGGACGAAAGTGCTCACCAAGATATTCTAGAATTGCTTAAAAGAAAAAGTTTTTTTTTTGGTGATTTTACATGTTAAGCTTACACAAACAAATACAGAAATAAAATTTTGAGCTCCTTTAGTTATTTGAGTTCTATACTTTTACTGCTGAAGTGACAATATAGCCACACTTTTAGTACTTGTAGCGTCAAAAATAAAGTTTGAATGGTAAAAAAAGTGGAGCTCAAATGTTACTTCCCATATGCAAATAACATCTCGACTCCATCGTCACCATGTACACACTCGGGTCATTAGTTTCCGAAGTCCCCTCTTCCTATATATGAGCTTTACTTACTTTCTTCTATATATTAGCTTTACTTCTTGCAGTATGGCAGCTAAAGAACACAGAGAGCATAACAGAAAGTATGGCCAAGCAAAGGAAGCCGTATGGAGCTCATGTATGGCACTTCCTTATCCAACCCAAGGTCACATAAACCCCATGCTCCAGTTCTGCAAGCGCCTCGTCTCCAAAGGCCACTATAGTCGTCACAAACTTCATCTATAACTCCAGAAAGCCTGAATCCGGCTCGGTCCAAATCGACGCGATATTTGACGGCTACAACGAAGGCAGATTCATGCAAGCGGAGAGCATCTGAGCGTACCTAGCACGCTTGCAGGCCGTCGGCTCAAGATCCCTAGCCGAGCTCATCAACAAGTACAAAAACACACATTCTTGCCTTGGGCTTTGGAAGTAACCAAGCCACTCGGATTGATTGGAGCCTCGTTCTTCACGCAACAGTGTGGGGTGAATTTTATTTACTACTGCGTGAAACGTGGGCTGTTAAAGCTGCCGGTGACCTCGTGGCCCGTGTTGGTCCCCGGGCTGCTGTTGCTTGAACCTGAAGACATGCCTTCTTTCATTTATGTGCCCGGGTCTTACCCTGCTTATTTTGAGCTAGTACTGAACCAGTTCTTGAATGTGGACCAAGCTGATTTTGTTCTTGTGAACACATTCTACAAGTTGGAGGACGAGGTATGTAACATTGGGTATTTTATGTATTTTACGTAGGAAATAGATGGAACGTTGACAGTGACATATGAAAATTGGCCAGTCCATTCATGATGGTTTGGATTTTTTGTAGATTCCCAAGTCACAATTGCAAAGCTGGCCTTATTCTCTTGGATAAGATTGACTTTTAGACTTTTACCCTGAAAAATGACAATTCGTGACTTGAGAAATGCCGGGCAAGATCATCTAGTTCTACCAATATCTTCGAGGGCTAATTGAGTATGCAAGACTTGTGTCATTGCAATGTTTGCTGATGGTATCATAATGCCATCGTAGAGTTTGAAGCCATAACAAATACACAAACTTTTTTTTTACCTAAATTTATATACACATGAAGGTATTCATACTTCAATATATGCTAGTTCATACCTCATTTTTCATTACATGAATAAGTAAAATATTTAGTTGCTAGTTTAACTTTAAGTAACAAAGGCGGCACAAGTAGAAGTTCCCTGCATGCCATAATAGTTCAAAAGATTATGGGCTTGTTCAAATTTTTTTACAAACATGCAGATAGAACATTTTTTTAAGCCACTAACCAGTTTCAATGTGCTGTTATTCCATATACTTGTAAATTAGGTGGTGGATACAATGTCGAAAATCCGCCCATTGATAACAATAGGTCCAACAATCCCATCTTTCTACCTCGACAACGGGCTCGAAGATGGCAACGATTATATATGGGCTCAATCTCTTCAACTAAGACGACCCCTCAATATGCACCAACTGGCTAAGCACTAAGCCAAGAGGGTCCGTTGTTTATTTGTCATTTGGTAGCATGGCCAATCTAGGAGAAAAACAAATGGAAGAGCTTGCACTGGGACTAAAGGGAAGCAGTCACTACTTCTTATGGGTGGTACGAACTTCCGAGGAACAAAAGCTCCCGAAAAAGTTCATGGAGGAGACCTATGAGAAAGGCTTGTTAGTGAAATGGAGTCAACAGTTGCAAGTACTATCGAGCGAGGTGGTGGGATGCTTTTTCTCGCATGGCGGGTGGAATCCTTCAATTGAAGTGTTAAGTTTGGGAGTACCAATGATTGTAATGCCGCAGTGGACAGATCAAACAACGAATCCAAGTTTGTTCAGGATGTTTGGAAGGTGGGAATTAGGGTTAAGGTTGATGAGAATGGACTCGTGGGAAGAGAAGAGATTAAGGGTTGTATAAGAGAAGTGATGGAGGGAGAGAGGGGCAAAGAAATAAAGGAAAGTGCTATGAGACGGAAGGATTTGGCTAAAGAGGCTGTTAGTGAGGGTAAGACTTCAGATAAAAACCTTGATGAATTTGTATCCACGTTGACAAGCTCTTGTTGTTGTTCTTGAAACCATGTTTCACTTAAATGTTTTTGCCATCAATTAGTAATAGAAAACAGGGTTTTACCAACGAAATACTCAAATACTCCGTCGGTAAAGCTTATGTTGGCAATCTTCATCTGGTTTATGTGATTCAAGAACTTATCATAATAAATCAGTTGTTGGTAGTTATAATAACTAAAGCTTAAGGTCTGTTTCTCATCAGTTACTTTTTATATTTATCTGAAATTTTTGTTGCTAGAGTTTACGTTGATGAACCGCAACCAAAACGCTTAACCATGAAGAAAATACCCAAATCAATTCGCTATCAACTTGTTCATAGCACGCCATCTCTATTTTCATTACAACAAAACTAGGCTAGCTCAAAAGCGTCCTTACAAGCGTCATATTGGGACGCTTTTGACATAAGGTTGCTTTGAAAGGCATCGTAACCCCGCCCCATTAGAGGCGTCGTAGCTCTGACGTTTAATCAGACGCATGTGCGGAAGAAGGACAAGGACGAGGCGCACCGAGCGGGCGACTATATATTTTAGATATTGCCCTAACATATCTTTATATCATTGTTTTTTGCAGGCCTCATATGAACAGCTTAGGGGGTCCGAGGAGCAGTCCGGACAGCCATCAGCGTCCACTAGTATGGGTACGAGTACTGGGGCGTTGAAGCGATCGCTGGATACGCCGGAGGTCGTCAATCGGCCGAAAGGCCGCATACGCGGCCTGCCTAGTCGGACTGCTCGTGCCGTGATAGGAGCGTCCTCACCTCCTACTGTCCCTCCACAGACACCGGCTCCTCGGCATCCATTGGACGAGGAGGAGATCGCACGCATTGCTACGGTGGTGTTGAGGATGATCGGGGAGCAGGATCAGCAGGGTACCGCAGCTGGACATGCCGAGCCGGCCCCGAATCAGCAGAATCCAGATTCGGGACTCGGCAACCCCTGATGAGCCTTTTCTCGTGCCCGGTCCCAGCTTCCCCCCTGCCCCCGCGCCCGGCTTGTACTCTTCTCTCCTCCCCTAACCAGCTGTATCCGATTCCTAACTTGTACATAATGAGTCTTTTTTATGATTAAGTTTACATATTTCTTTGTGTATTGATTATTGCGTGTTGTTGTAGAGGATTGATTATTGCGTGTTGTTGTTGAGGATTGATTATTGCGTATTGTTGTTGAGGATTGATTTTTTTATTACAGGTTTGGGCATTAGAAAAATAAAAAAATTATTTTAAAATTTTTTTGACTTTTGGCGACGGATTATATCCGTCGCTAAAAGTTTTTATTACTATCCGTGTTTAGCGACGGATTATTCCGTCGCTAAATAAGACATTTCGAGACTGAATATTCCGTCGCTAAAATATTTATTCCGTCACTAATTTAACAAAAAAAATTAAATTAAAATACTTAAAATATAATTAGAGACGGATATTCCGTCGCTAATTAATAAATAAATCCGTCGCAAAAACTTAAATATAACACGACGGATTTGAAAATTATGTCGCCAAACTATTAGTGACGGACTTTTATACGAGGGACTTTTAGAGACGGTAAATCCGTCGCTAAAAAATTTAGCGACTGATTTTAGGCTTTTAGCGACGGATTTTCCCGTCGCTAAAGCCTTTTTTCTTGTAGTGTTTCGATTTAGAAGAAAAAAATGAATATTACAATTAAGATTAAACAACTTTTGAGACTTCAAAAAAAAGATCTAAAAATGATTTTGATAGATGTTGCGCGAGAGAAAATGTCTCACGACTAAAATGCGTTAGCTAGAAACACCGGTTCGTGGCTTCCAAAAAAATGCAGTGCAGAACTCAAGCTTATACCTCAGACTAAGTAATTCCTATGCTCACCTTAAATAAATGCTATAGGTCAATTTAGCAAGAGAGCATAAGGAGATGCATGAGCTCCGAATCAGTGCTTTCAAAAGTTCAAATTTGATGTCTCGAGCACGTGGAGAACCACATCTACCACATTAGACACCTGAGGATCCTGGGTCCTATATGTATTAAACATGGTCTACATATTCTTTTTCTTATGAATATGCCTACTATTACTCTTTCATTTGTTAAATGTTATGGTTGAAATATGAAGACAGTATATAAAAATTATGTGTCGGTAGTTTGAACTAATTTATCTTTTGTACTTTTTCTCCGCTTTATCGTGACTTTTTTTTAACTTACAAGAGAGTTTTACTTTTATTCACGTTCCGTACATTTGCACGGATCCATAAACAAGACGGGTGCTACTTTTCAAGTTTCTATGCTAAACCGGATCTCCGAGATTGAAGCGTGTCATTATTTTCATTAAACAACTTTATCTTCTCCTTAAACATTTGTTTCCCAAGTCTCCTCATCCTATATATAACTTTACTTGTTGCCGTATGACAGCTGAAGAGCACATAGAGCATAACAGAAAGTATGGACAAGGAAAGGAAGCCGTATGGAGCTCACGTTTTGGCACTTCCTTATCCAAGCCAAGGCCACATAAACCCCATGCTCCAGTTCTGCAAGCGCGTCGTCTCCAAAGGCCTCAAAGCTTATGTTGAAACCATGTTTCACTTAGACGTTCTTTGCCATCACTTAAATGTTCTTGAAAGAGGGTTTTACTAACGAAATATTCCGTCGGTAAAGCTTATGTTGGCAATCTCCATAGGATTTATGTGGTCCAAAACCTTATCATTAGAAATCAGTTGTCGGTAGATATTATAAGTAAAGCTTAAGGGCGGTTTTTCCCAGGTTAGCTTATGTTTTATCTGAATTTTTTGGTGCTAGAATTTACGTTAAAGAATTACAACTAAAAAGCGTACACAATAAAAAAAAGTACCCTAATCAATTGGCTATTAACTTGTTCAGAGCATTCATCGTGTTTTCGTGCAGAAATAGTCGAAACCCTTCAAGATCTTGTTCAAAAATTGGCCATAATGTAGTACCTCAAATAAAAACTTTTCTTCACCAAACTAGTAAGAAGTAAGAACCAGTGCGGCTGATATACATGATTCTAAAGCCAAAAGTGAAAAGGAAAAGACAGGAAAGTAGACCCAAAAAACTTTTTATCTTTCCTTTTCTCTACAGAAAATTGTGTATGTCTTATCTTTTCTAATGGACCACTGCACTGCTGTATCCATGAATAAAGTGCTTTCGATTGCCCTAGCTTTAGTTTTCTAGTACAAGTAAATACCAGAAAGCACACAACAAGTCAAGCTTTCTTTTCAAAATCGATGGCTGCTTGCAAGTTTTGTTGAACATGACTTTTAAGACAACATGCATGCGTGCTTGTCTCGTTGTGCAACGCTTGGCATGTTGATTATCAGCCATCTTGCTCTCAATCCTCATTGGTCTCAGGAAGAAACAAAGGAGGAAGTGACCATGATGGCTCTGTTGTTTTTCCTTTGTCATCTTTATTGCTTAGGTATGCAGTGATGTCAAAAGACTCCTCCCTCTTTGTCTCTGTCATCGAGATAATGCTTGCAAATTTTTTCCACCATTATTAGAGGCAAAGGCATGTAATGGAAGTGTAACGTGGTCCTCCGATTAACTAATTAACAATGAAAAAGGAGACTCACAAGACGTATACATTGAATTATTATTTTTACTTCTTTTAGGTAGAATTTATGTCTTTCTAAATGCCCTCTCATGCGTGGCCCGATTAATTTTTAAGTGTACCTGACACATAGTGAAATAGACTGGATAGCGGTATATATAAATTAATTGGGCCTCAAATTTCACGAGCTTTGATACCATATAAAAACATTCAACTCAAAACTAATACGCAATAAGGGGAGAAGCTTACTAAGGCTCATATACTGAAATATTCTTTATAATTATTCGATATGAAATTTTATATCTCTCACAAGGAAGGACATAAATTGAGGATGAAGCTATGCCATAGGATAGCTCAGCAAAGGAAATGTTGCGATTAGTTACCTAAAGTATAAACATATTTGGCTAGTCGATTTACAAAAGACCTAGGCAAATATGTGATAAAGAAAACTACTAGAAAGATGGGTATGGATAAAACCCAGCTAGACACTTGATTAAACTTTAATCTACTAGTTTAATGGAGATTCTAATATTCATATCATCTCAAGGTAGTGTATGAATGTATAGAGAAATAGTTTCTTCGATAAATTGCGCATGAAATTGTAGTAATATGATTATACAAATAGTAAATAATGTTCATCACTAACAAGTTCTTAGTTCAATACAATACGACTACGATGAGTTTTGACCAACTTTATACGCTACGTTGTTACAAAAGTTCTAATATGAAGACACCCTTACTCTAGTATAATTTACTGAAGAGATGAACTATTTAAGAATTGAAAATGTAATTTCCAAGATTTCAAAAATTATAAAAATTGTGTAGACTTCCATTTTTTGACGGTGTGTTTCCGGTGTGTTCCTAGGAAGGTGCAATTGTAGTCGGTCCTTGTTGGGCTAGTAAGAGTTGTTAACAAATTGTAGCTACTAAAACTCAACATTTGTCGAACATAAATAGTGAATCTGCACATTCACATGTATTTAAGGGAAAATTGTACTCAACTTTTTTATTTACACTTTCTGTTTGGTTACTAAACAGCAGGGACCGATCTATATATTTGCCACTAAAACTTGTTTACCTACACGGATATGGTGAAACTTTTCTTGTAAAAAGGTTGAAAGATAATAGCATATCTTTTGAAAAACTATAATCTAAATATGAACTCTCACACTCCACTTAAATGTAGAGTGGATTTATGAATTCCCTACTCGATCTCATATGAATTTAGGGTTTGATTAAAACTTTCTTTTTCCGACTTGATCTTGTATACAAGTTTCATATATGTATACAACTTTCATTTGTTTATACTGGATAGTGACTACTGAATAGCAATGAATGGTTTTATTTTACTATATTGTGGATATCTGAAATTAAAAAGTAAGTGAGGCTAGAATCTATAAATATGTTCAAATTTATTAACCTCTATTACAATTCTTTTCGCGTATCCTATGAAATTGAAGATTGCAAATGCTTCAAGTTTATTGAACGTTGCTCGCTGCACTTTTGAACAATTTTATTACACTAGCAAGTAAAACTTTTTACATGGAACTTTTGCCCTCCTCGACATGACATCCTGAATCCATCCCTGCTAATCGGCAGCTCGTTCCGGTCATCGTTGATAAATGCTATTGTAAGGAGTGGTTTTCCAATCAGGCATTCACCCTTTCGTTGTAGGGATTTTCTCCAACATTACCCTTGAGCTAATATTAAACGATTTTTGAGCTCATTGCTTAGTGACATACATTATTATACTAATGATACGCAAAATCTGTACGTTTTCCTAGTAAATCCGCTTAATAGTTCAGAGCTAAACAATATAATGCAATTAAACTTTGCTGTAATTTTGCAATGGAACAGAATGTGGACAAAGATAATCGTAAGGCTCACTTTCTTCTACTCAAGAGTGAAATGATCTTGCAGATTGACTATGGTGAAGAAGTTAATCAACTATTTGGAAGCACACACTTGCATATATGTAATCTACCATGAGTCTCCAGCGCAAACAGCTACATTCAAGCTAGCCTATCTTACACCATACGACAACAGAGTAGCCCTGTCACTGCTCTATCACCACAAATCATATATTCTTGGATCATTTGCACATAAAACGTTATAGTTTGGGAGTATGTGCGCATTTCACCTTACTATTTCAATTTTGACGAAATTCACCTCACTGTTGTCCAATTTGTGCGTAATTTACCAATTGACGGGCTGAACTCCAATTTCTTGGATGCCCGTCAATTTCCCAGGGATAAAATTGTAACTTCAAACTGTTTGCCACGTTGGCAGCCACATGAGCCTTCAGTTCAATGCCTCTTACTCCCTCTCTGCAATTGCCGATCTTCATTACCTGTCCAAACCCTAATCCCAAATCCCTCACCTCCATTTCCCTCCTCCTTGTTCTTCTTTCCACCACTATTCACTAAATCCCTACCTTTCCAAAACCCTAAACCTCCCCGTAAATCCCTCCTCCTCCGTGCCTCCTCCGCCGACAGCAAAACCATACCTCAGTTCGTCATCCAAAGAATTGACGAAAAACTCCACAACCTACCCTATAGTTTGGGTTCACGCCATCCAAAACCATTCAAGATTTCACTTCCACCCACAACCACCCCATATCCTCTCTCTGTATATTCACGCACCCAAAGAGCGCCACCACCATACCCAGTTCACCACCACTACTACCGACCTATGCATAAACGATTGTGCCAGTCACCACCGTACCCACCACGATGCTCTGTGGGTTGGTAGCGACACATTATACAGGCCCACCACCACTTCATTTCAGTTTGGTCCATAATATTGCAGCATCATACAGGACCCCCGTGGGTTGAAGAGGAGTGGGCTTTCCCTCTGTATATTACGGAGGGAATTTGGTGGTGGTGGTGTGCATGTATGATGTAGCCACTAGGATTTGTGCCAGATCTGACTATGCCAATATTTGTGACGGTGAAAATTAGAGTGCAGAGGTGAGGTTTACTGGAATGGGTTTTGAGATATGGTGATGGTGTAAGGTTTACTTGAATGGTGGCAGTGGTGGCATGTATATTGTGGTTGCCAAGTGGACTAGTGTGGCTGCCAAATGAAAAATATGATGATAGAAGTTACGAATTTGTCCTTAGAAATTAACGGGCATCCAAAAAATTGGATGTCAGCCCGTCAATTGGTGAATTGCACGTCAATTGAGAAACCGTAAGGTAAATTGTGTCAAAATTAAAATAGTAAGGTGAAATGCGCACATACTCCTAAACTATAGGGTTTTATGTGCAAATGATCCTGTATTCTTCCACCTTACTTAGCAGCATTGTGATTGAATGCCCATAGAAAATGGAGAGACCAGAGACTGCCACTAGTACCAAAACACAAGTCCCGGTACTCCCTTTCGCAGCACAAGGTCACATAAACCCAATGGTACACTTCTCCAAGCGCTTAGCCTCAAAAGGCCTTGAGGTCCCACTAGTTGCCACCACCAAGTCTGACTGCTTCGTGGAAGGTGGTCAGAAAACCGATAGCCATGCTGCCAGGTTTGATCACTTCAGAATGGCTGTTTCGCGTGGTTTCCTGAGCTTATTGAGATGCAAAAGAGCTTAGGATGCCCTGTCAAACTTGTTATGTATGAATCAGTCGTGCCAAGGGTTTTAGACACAGCTCACCAACTGGGGCTATATGGAGCTGCATTCTTCACTCAATCCTGTGCTGTTTGTACCATTTACTACCATGAGCATCAAGGGTCGTTACAAAATGATCCTAGTGAAGGGTCTACGGTATCAATGCCTTTACTGGGAACCAAGGATTTGCCTTCACTCATCTGCAAATCAGTTCTCCATCACTTTTGACAAGCTATGTTAGTTATGTTTCTCTTTCTCCTCCTCCCACCTTCACCGTCACTTTATAGCTAGTCGCTAGTCATGTACTGTTAGTGGGGGACTGTCTGGCTTGCGTTCATTGGACCTGATCATCAATTGCACTTGTTAGATGACGTTAAAAGATCACCTTAAGTTATCCGAAAGAACACTAACAAAGAGTATCACATAACCTATCGTCTCAGTTAAGTGCCTCGCCATTGTTACGTGACAAAAAGAAGCTATGCTTTTTATAGTTACTCTGAAATAACTGGTGGGAGAAACCGGTAAAGGAATATACTAGATTTCACATCAAGTAATAAAAAAAAGAATCGAAAACAATAACAGAAAATAGAGACAGAATATTTACATGGTTTGGCGAAAGCCTACTCCACGGTGATAACAACGATTTCACTACGTTTATCACTAGAGATTACAGACCTATCTCTCTCGACAAACCCTTTCAAAGAATGACTCCTCTCTCTTCAAAGAAACACTCTTCCTACTCTAAAAGAAGAAATCTTTTCTTTGTGCCTACTCTTGTACTTAAAATACAATACAAGACAACATATATACTTAGAGATAAGTAGTGATTTTTTTTAATTAACTAATGTGGGACAAGACTTATATACTTAGGTCCAAGTCACAATTTTCTTTGAATAACCGATGTAGGACACCCACACATTCTGGGTTTTTTTTTATTTTTTTATCCAAGACACATTATCACAAATCTCCACCTTGACTTAGATAAAACAAGCCACAAACAATCTGAAAATATCATCTGCTGCTACCACACCTGCCCCCTAGCTAGGGCTACACCTCAAATACTGCTGATACATATCAAATCTAAGTAATGCTTAAACTTGATCTTTGGAATATGCTTTGTCATCATGTCCGCTGAATTTTCAACTGTGAAAATCTTCTCTACCATAACGATACCCTGAGAAACCACATCCCGAATAAAATAAAACCTGACATCAATGTGCTTGGTCCGCTCATGGAACATTTGATTTTTTGTCAGATGTATGGCACTTTGGCTATCGCAATAAACAGTGCTAGACTCCTGCTTCAATCCTAAATCGCCAACCAAGCCCTTCAATCAAATGGCTTCCTTCACTACTTTGGTCGCCGTTATGTACTAAGCTTCTGTAGTAGATAAGGCAACAATAGTCTGAAGAGTAGCCTTCAAACTGATCACACAGCTCAAAAAAGTGAAGATTATCCTGTCAAAGATCTCCTCCTATCCAAATCTCCAGCATAGTCTGAATCCATAAATCCAATAACACAACCATTCGCATCACTGTCTCGATGGTAGACTAAACCAGTATCCGCAGTACCTCTTAGATATCTAAGTATCCATTTCACTACCTCCCAATGAGCTTTTTCAGGATTTCCCATGTACCTTCTAATCACACTGACTGCATGAGAAATATCCGGTCTCGTACAAACCATAGCATACGTGAGACCGCCCACTGCACTAGCATATGGAACACACGCCATGTGCTCCACCTTTTCTTGCATCTGTAGGGAATCAGCTGTTAAAAGCTTGAAGTGTGCCGCCAAAGGAGTAGTCACAGGTTTAGAGTTTTTCATACCAAAGTGCTACAGTACTCATTCAATGTAATTTTTCTAGGACAAGTACAAAATTCCTACAGGTCTATCCCTTTGAATCTCCATCCCTAATATCCTTTTTGCTGCACCCAAGTCTTTCATCTCAAATTCCCCTTTTCAACTGCTCTTTCAAACTGTTGACATTTGATATCGATTTTGCAGCAATCAACATATAACAACAAGTATCTATGAGAACCATCCGCGAGCCTCTGGTGACACACACAACTATCATAGGCACTCCTGGTGAAACCTCTCTCTGCCATGAAAGTGTCGAACTGCTTATACCACTGCCTTGGAGATTACTTTAATCCATACAAGGATTTTTTTCAA
Organism: Escallonia herrerae; assembly: GCA_033070095.1. NCBI lineage: Eukaryota > Viridiplantae > Streptophyta > Magnoliopsida > Escalloniales > Escalloniaceae > Escallonia > Escallonia herrerae. Next base: position 94,827 of record JAVXUP010001472.1, on the reverse strand, counting down.
CAAGCAAACAAGATCTTCCTTATCTTGGATCACGAATCCCTCTGGTTGATGCATGAATATCTGCTCTTCCAACTCACCGTGTAGAAAAGTTGTCTTGACATCCAATTGTTCTAACTCCAGATCATATAGAGCAACCATAGCAAGCAACACTTTTATCGAAGTATGTTTTACTACATGAGAAAATATTTCATTGTAATCAATACCTTTTCTCTGAGTAAAATCCTTAGCTACCAAGCATGCTTTATACCTTGCATCTTCCGTTCCAGGAATTCCCTCATTCTTCTTGTAGACCCATTTATAACCAACAATCTTCTAGCCCACAGGCGGTTTCACCAATTCTCACGTTTGATTTTTGTAAAGAGATTCCATCTCCTCACTCATAGCAACTGTCCACTACGCTGATTCCATGCTCTTGATGGCCTATTTGTATGTAACAGGCTTTTCAACCTCAATACTCTCTACCACACTAAGAGCATAAGCAACCATATCCACATATCCATACTTCTGAGGAGGTCGAATTTCTTTTCTCGGTCTGTTTTTGGCAATGTTATACTGCTATTCTTAAGGTTCTTCATTCTTCTCGGTAGAATGAGAACCATTATCCTCATTTGTAGAAATTATGGGCAAAGAAGGTGGAGCTCGAACCTCTAGCTCCACCTTCTCCCTGACACCATGGTCTTTCCCTGCATCAATTAACTCCTTCTTCTTCAAAAGCATCGAAGACTCATCAAAGGTCACATATCTGCTAATTAGGAACCTGGATGACTTAGAATCAGGACACCACAACTGGTACCCTTTTACCTCATTTGCATAGCCTAGGAAAATGCACTTCTTTGCTCTCGGCTTAAGTTTACAATCATTAACATGAGCATAAGCATGACAACCAAATATCTTCAAATTTTCATAATTAGCATACCAGACCAAACTTCTTTAGGAATTTTGAAATCAATGGCAGTCGATAGAGACTTATTTACCAAATATGCAGCTGTGTTAACAGCTTCTGCCCAGAATTCCTTCGATAAGTCGGCATTTGAAAGCATACATCGAGCCCTCTAAAGGAGAGTCCTATTCATCCGTTCTGCAACCCTATTCTGCTGTGACGTTTTTCTAACAGTGCGATGACTCACTATGCCTTCATTCTTGCAGAACTTAGTAAACTCATCCAAGCAGAATTCCATGCCATTGTTAGTCCTCAAGCGTTTAATTTTTTTACCGGTTTATTTTTCAATCATCATCTTAAACTGCTTCCACTGAACAAAGACATCACTCTTCTTTTTCAAGATGTACACCCAGACCTTTCTTGAGAATTCATCAATAAAGTTCAACATAGATTTGCCACCACCTTTAGAAGGAACCGTGGAAGGACCCCAAAAATCTAAATGGATATAATCCATCGTACCTTTGGTGGTATGAACAGCCCGACTGAATTTCACCCTGCACTATTTTCTGAAGACACAATGCTCACAAAAATATAGCTTCCTTGTTTTCTTACTTCCCAACAAACCTTGTTTGCTCAGCACATCCATACCCTTCTCACTCATATGCCCAAGACGTATATGCCAAAGCTTGGTAGTGCTAGAATCTATATCAGAAGATGAAGCTGCTGCTGCTGCTCCTGTAACTGTGCTACCCTGTAATAAATAGAGACTATTTTGTTTCAACCCCTTCATCACAATAAGAGTACCCTTCATTATCCTTATTACTCCACCTGCAGCCCGATAGCTACAACCATTGGAGTCAAGTGTACCCAAAGAAATTAAAATTTTCCTCAGCTCTAAAAAGTGCCTGACATTAGTTAAATTTCTCACAATACCATCATGCATCCTAATCTGAATTGAACCTATTCTAACCACCTTACAGGCGACATCGTTTCCTATAAGGACTTTACCATCATCAAATGAGCGATAAGTGGCAAACCAATCCCTATTGGGACACATATGATAAGAGCAACTCGTATCAAGAATCCACCCTCCATCTGAGGAACTGATAGTAACTGAGAGAACATCTGCACCATTAGAATTATCTTCTACTCCTCCAGCATCAGCCGTCTTGGAATTATCTTTTTTCTCCCCTTTATACTCAGGACAATCCTTTCTGTAATGCCCTTCCTTGTGACAATGATAGCACTTCAATTTTTTGGTCTTTGACTGAGACCTCGATCTTCCTTTATTTCTAGACCCAGCATGGGCAGTGCTTCAGTCTCGAGCCATCAGACCATCACCATGTTCTTCTCCTTTATTTTTTAAAACCTTCCTCCTTAATTCCTGAGAATTTATCACAGCCTCAACCTCCTCCATGGAGATACTGTCCTTCCCATATAATAAGGTAGTAATAAGATGTTCATATGATGGAGGTAAAGAACACATCAACAATAAAGCTTTATCCTTATCATTTATCTTGATATCAATATTTTGCAGGTCTAATATTACCTTGTTATATTCATCAAGACGATCACTGATCGATATACCTTCTTTCATTTGAAGAGTGTACAGCCGTTCCTTTAAATATAGGCGATTTGTCAGAGACTTCGTCATGTATAAGCTCTCCAATCCATAATCTAGCCGCAGTCGTTTCCTGAGAAACCTTTCGCAACACGTTGTCGGCTAAACACAGCAACAGGGCACTATGGGCTCTCTCTCCAACATGTCTTCTTTTTCATCATCAAACATCGTATCAGGAAGCCATTGTTTCCCCTTTAACATTTTTAACAACCCTTGCTGAATTAGAATATCATGCATCTTTATCCTCCATAAACTGAAATCGTTCGATCCATCAAACTTCTCCAAATCATACTTCGTTGAAGTATTTGGCTCCATTGCAAGGTGCTTTCAATCTACCGCTGAACCTCAGCTCTGATATCACTTGTAATGGAATATACTAGATTTCGCACCAAGCAATAAAGAAAAGAATAAAAAACAATAACAGAAAATATAGACACAAAATTTACGTGGTTCGGCGAAAGCCTACTGAACGGTGGTAGTAGCGATTTCACTATGTTTATCACTGGAGATTACAGACCTTTGTCTCTGTCAACAAACCCTCTCAAAGAATGACTCCTCTCTCTTCAAAAAAAGACTTTTTCTACTAAAAGAAGGACTCTTCTATCTTTGCCTACTCTTATACTTAAAACACAATACAAGATAACATATATATACTTAGAGATAAGTAGTGACTTTTTCTAAATAACCAATGTGAGACAAGACTTATATACTTAGGTCCAAGTCACAATCTTCTTTGAATAACCGATGTTGGACACCCACACATTCTGATTTTTTTTTATCCAAGACATATTATCACAAAACTAAATAAATCCATAAACATTGCAACAGCGGAACCCCTGTAGGACTGTGCCATCTTCCCTTATTAGTTGTCGTCATTGCACAAAAGTTGGTAGATCAAGGGTGTGTTTAATAGAGTTTTTCTTTTGAGTTTTGGCTTCCAAAAACTCAAAAATAAAAAAACTAGTTATGATTTATTTTTGAGGAAAACTTGTAGACGTTTGATATAAGTTTGTCATAATCAGTTTCCACTTTATTTTCTTCTTTTTTTGTTCTTCTTTCTTCGATATGTCCTTCCCAGCCAACACACAATTCGCCACTTACCACCACCCATTGCCACCAACCCTCTGCCACTCTTGCCACCAACCACCATCAAATGCCAACACCTATCATAACTACCCAACAACACCACTCATAACCACCCGACATCGATCACTACCACCTAAAAATTTCTGTGTTGCTGACATTTCATTTGGTTCAAGCATTAAAGTTAAAAAGTTGAAATTCTTGGTATATATTATGTGATTTGAACTCTAAAGTTATGTTACTAACAAGTGCCACTAAATTCATTTGGAGTTTGGAAAGAGTTTCAATTTGGAATGAATTTATCACTTTCCTAAGTTTTGTTGTTTAAGTTCTAATTAACAAGAAAATTCTAATTATTTGTTTTGTATAGAAAAGCACAAAGTTCAACTGATTAATACTTTTCTCGCTACTCAATCTTAAATATTCATTTTCTATATGATATACTCACGAGTGTTATATGCGAATAGCATTTAATTGAATTATTTCCAAAATACTGTGCACGTTTATAAATAAAAAGTCAGTAAGACTAGAATGTGTATGTAAATTAACCTCAAATATTTAGATATGGTACTAGTATGAATGCACATATAATTCTTTAATACAAATTCCATGAAATTGAAGACTAGAAATGCTTCAAACTTATTTGATGTCGCTTGCTGTAACAAATATGATCATATTAATTCAATTATTTTACACTAGCGACTAAAAGTTTTGCATACAATTTTTGCCCCCCCTCAATTTGTCATCCCAGGTCCATCAATGAAAGCAGAAGCAAGGACTAGAAGTGAGAGTCTCACGCCATCGTTGGCAGTTTTATTGGCTTATCTGGTGACTGATTTTGATAACATCATGTCAAAGGGAAATTAGCATGTTTACACGTTAGTAAACAAAATGCTGCATAGACTCTGATGCAGAGACGTATGCCACTAAATTCTTCCCCGCAAGGATATAAGGGTACCATCTTAAACAAAATGCTATTCGCGACACAATCTAAATCCAGATTTCCAATGTTTTTCTGCTTTGTTGGGATGGATTTCGTAAAGGATGTTAGATTTCATGTTTTTGTGCTTGTTGAGTAAATGCTCTCTGTGTCACGCACGACGCATATATATATATATATATATATATATATATATATATATATATATATATATATATATATATATATATGGAGCTGATCCATTGCTCGCGCTAGCAAATGGAGTTAAGTTGCAAGCGCGATCTGGCCGTTTACGCGAGATCTGTGGACGGCCCAGATCTTTTTTTGCACTTTTTTTAAGTCCGTCCGCTACATAATGTAGCGGACGGTTTGTTGACATAAATACCCCTCAATCTTCAAGTCACATCTTCTGAAATATCGTCCGCTACATAATGTTACGGACGATAATTCAGAACAGATCCACACAATCTGCCAACTCCACGTCCATTCTTACTTTCTCTCTCTTTAGGAAAAAAACCCCATTCTCTTCTCTTGTTCATCTCTCTCTCTCTCTGAACAACTTCCTCTGCCTTCGCCTCCCCAATCCCCAAATCCATCGTCATAAGCACCTTTAGAGAGAGAGAGACTGACAAGGTTCGCAGCCGTAGCCTCGGTGTCGCTGTCGCCGCCGTAGTCTCGGTGGTTCCACCGTGGCCGAAGTTATTATATTTTCTGGGTACCTCAAAAACAGCGAAGGCACTGGAATTTGGGTGATTGGAGTTGAGAAGTTCTCTACCAAATGTGTTTCATTTGTGGTTGTTGTGACATGGTGTTTGGTGTCTTGAGTTTTGCAATGGACTGAAACTTTAAGTGTTGCAATTCATTGAAACTTACAATACAGAGAATTGATAAGCCAAAGCCATGGAAGAGTAGAAAGGAGAAGAAGAGGCAGCACTGACTCACACTGTGCAGATCTGTTTATGTGGACACGGGAACGACAAGATAGAAAGAAATGGAAAAAAGGCAAAATCATAGTGGTCCGCTACATAATGTAGCGGACAACTCTATTTTAGTGCAATTTTTGTTCCTTTGCATGCTGGGTCAGGGGTATTTTTGTCAACAAACTGTCCGCTACATTATGTAGCAGACGGACTTAAAAAAAGTGCAAAAAAAAGATCTGGGCCATCCACAGATCGCGCGTGGATGGCCAGATCGCGCTTGCAACTTAACTCCATTTGCTAGCGTGAGCAATGGATTAGCTCCCACACACACACACACACACACACACACACACACACATATATATATATATATATATATATATATATATATATATATATAAACTGAAAGGAGGGTCGTCATTTGCAACTTTGTTCCTAACTTCTTTCAAATTAGACAAAAAATTGGATGAAGAAGGAACAAAATAAAAAAAATAACGTTGGAAAGCTTCAGCAGCTAGCTTATGAGCACCTGAGTTAGCACTTCTAGGAACAACACACATATCCCAGCACGTCACTCTCTTGAGCAGGACTTTGGCTTCATCCAGAATTGGTTTGGTTCTCCGGTCCTCGTTTAGGTTGGAGTCTCTTAGAGATTTGGTAACAACTTCTGCATCACCTTCAATATTTTGTGTACATTGGAGTTGCTCTCTCACTTTCGCTTTAAAAAAGATACTTCATGAGAAGAGCCGTAGTTGGACTGGCGTCCTTGTTGTAGAGTTGTCGAACAGGCCGGGCGGCCCGCGGCCCAGCCCGACCCGGCCGAAAAAAGCCCGGGCTGGCCCGGCCCTTGCATGAACAGTATAGGCCCGAAATAATTGGGCTTAGGGCCTGGGCTTGGACCAGGCCAATCATTTCTGGGAAAAAGCCCGGGCCAGGCCCAGCCTGGAAAAGCCCGGGTCTGGCCCGGAATTGGCCCGAATTTTCGGCCCGGTTTCGGCCCTTTTCAGCAGGCCCCACCTGTTTGAAATTTTGGTGTTTCTCCCCCTTTTCTCCCAACGGATTTATTCCCCATTCATTTTCAAAATTCCACTTTTACCCCCCCAACAGCAATATAACGGCTAGTTTGGGGGGTATTTTAGTCTAACTTAATTGTTCCAACTCCTTTAAAGGTTTTTACACTCTTACCCTCCCCAACAACTATAAACGGATAGTTTTTAGGGGTATTTTGGTCTTTTGTGAAGTTTCAAAAATCTATAAATTCACACCATTTCTCTCTAATTTTTCACACCAATCTTCTTACTCTCTCTTATATAAACATTCTACATTTCTACAAGCTTTGCTACTCTTGCTAATTACTACTCTTGCTAATTACTACTCTTATTTACTAATTAGTACTCTTACATATTATTACTCTTGTTTACTAATTATTACTCTTGCTAAATTTTAATTACTAATCACTCCTCTTATTAATTTGTTACTCTCTAATTCTTTTGTCTAGTAATTAGTATTTAGTGAATTTTTATATTTATCAATTACTATTACTAATTTTTTTTAATTACTAACTCTCTCCAATTTCGAATTACCCTCAGTGATTCATTTGTTACTCTTTAATTCTTTTAATTGTTATTTCTAATTACTAATTACTGCTCTTATACTTGTGTATTTAGTTACTCTTACTAATTTTATTTAGCGTCAAATATGGCTGGATTATTGAAGAAACTGAGGCGTGCATCATCATCACGAAAAACATCATCATCATCACAAACACCACCACCAGCACGAGCGCCAGCACCACGGCCATCACAAACACCAATCCAAGCACCACCACAACCATTCGTTCCTGGACGAATGAGTACAGGCTGTATGATAGATACCCAAGCCAATTGAGAGTTCAATCAAAACATTCCAGATTTTGAATACACGCCTGATCAAGACCCCCCGCATTATAGTCAAGGACGCAGCTCGGTTGGCGAAGCTACTACTCCGTGGCATAATCTTAACCCTATGCCTGGTCATGATGAAGAAGGGCCGAGCAATGCCTCCGGTAATGAGCCAGAAGTCCAAAAGGGAAAAAAAAGAAAGCCGAGTGTTGGAATCATTTTGATGTAGTTACGGTGGACGGCATCCGAAAAGCTCGATGTAAGTACTGTGCTAAATTATTTTCGTCTGGTAGTGGTAATGGACATCTTAACAGGCATTACCCTCAGTGTGCACCTCGACAAGGCCACGTCGAACCTACCCAAACGCAGTTATCTTTTGACGGTAAGTTATTTGTTTATAATCAGCGAGAGCAAAGAGACGGTCTCGCTGAATTTGTTATTCACGATGAACAAGCCTTTTCTTTTGCCGATAATGCTAAGCACTCTAGATATATGAACACATACGTTCAACCTTTGTACAAAAAGGTTCATAGAAACACAACTAGATCCGATGCACTCCGACAGTATAATGCTGCTAAAGCACGCCTGATCGATTATTTCGATAAATTTGACGGTAAAGTTAGTCTTACTTCTGATATTTGGCAATCTTCGTTTACTTTTGTTAGTTATACTTGTGTGACAGCCCATTGGATTGATGCAGATTGGATTATGCACAAGAGAATCATCGCTTTCGAGCTCTTTCCTTTTCCGCATGATGGAATGAACATTGCTACTATTATATTAAAAGCATGTACCACGTTTAAATTAAAGGATAAGATTATGAGTATTAGTTTTGATAATGCTTCTAACAATACAGCTGCTGTTGATGCTTTACAGGAGGGCCTCAAACCTGTACTTTCTGGTAATTTATTTCATGTTCGTTGTGTTTGTCATATAATTAATTTAATTGTTCAAGATGGTTTAGCTGCTGCAGGAGATATTCTTGTCAAAATGAGGGGTATGACGCGTATGTTAATAGTTCGAGTCCGAGAACACAACAATTTAAAACGTTGTGTGTTGAATATAATATGCCTCGCAGGAGAGCAGTTACAGATGTGGTCCACAGGTGGAACTCTACATACCATATGCTTTTACACATTCTGGCATACAGAGAAGTCTATACGCATTTTCTACTAACCCAGTTCCCAGCCGGCTTGCCAACTCAAGAGGAATGGCAGATGGCCACATACCTAGCTGAATTTTTGGAGGTATTTTACACGTCTACCAATTTATTGTCTGGTACGTACTATCCCACCTCTCCTCTCGCTGTAATAGAAATTCTCAAGATGGCTACAATGTTATCAAAATGGAGATATATAGGACCCTTTGAGGAAATAGTAAAAGTGATGGATAAAAAGTTTAATAAATATTGGAGTGAACTGCCTGTTGTTTTTGCTGTTGCTACTTGTTTAGATCCTAGGTTAAAGTTGCATGGCGTGAACGTCTCGATACAAGAGATATCGATATTAATGTGCTACCCAGTAGAGGATACAACCGCACTCACAGCAAAAGTGAGCAAGACATTTGAGGAACTGTTCAACCTCTATCGTAATTCTGCTGACGTGCGCGGACGAGCTTCATCATCGACTGCTGAGAGGTATTATGCGCCATACCTTAAGGGCTTTGAACATCTAGTAGCAAGACAACTACCAGGTGAAGGTACTTCTAATTCGGCAGGTTCGTCTACTTTTTCCTCTTTTAATGAGATTGGTGTATATTCAAATACTGATCATTATTCTGATTTATCAATGCAAGAACAGGTTAATTTTAATTTGTTAAATTTTTGGAAACAAAATCAAAACATGTATAAAACTTTAGCTCAAATTGCACGGGATGTTCAAGCCTCCACGGTTGCTTCAGAGTCGGCATTTTCAGCGAGCGGGAGGGTTTTGGATGACAGGAGGAGTCGTCTTAACCCCGAGTCGCTCGAGCTATGTGTATGTTGGAAGGATTATCTTGATGCGAAATACCGCGAGCAAGATAAACCGATTGATGATAGGAAGAGCAGTGACTCGGATGTTGAAGTACTTCCGGATGATTAGGTAATTTCTTTTTATTTTCCTTCTCTTAAGTTTTAAGAATAAAATTTCTCACAAAATATAGTTTTTTTTTCATGTATATATATATATATATATATATATATATATAATAAGTTTTTACAAGCAAGATAGATATTTTTCCGTATATATAAAAAAAATAGGTAACTTCGCCTGTTTGTTTACAAGCAGCCGGTCCCAAGCCCGGATAAAAGGAGGAGGGCCTATAAACACATTTATCTTCAATGTTTATGATTTATAATGAAATAAAAGGATAAACATAAGATTTGTTAAATTATGAATATTGGACATGCCTAGAGTACAATTTGCTTAAACAATAACAAAAAATTACCATAATTAAAACCCTTACCTTGAATAACAAGAAAATGCCAAAAAAAAATAAAAAAAATTTGGGCCCAGGCCCTGTCCTAAATTTTGGGCCTAGGGCCTGGGCTTGGACCGGGCCCAGATATCCCCAGAACCAGGCCCAGCCCGGTTGGCAGCCCCCTTGGCCCGGCCCTGGCCCGATTTGCTGGAGGCCCGATGGGCTTGGGCTGGGCCAGCCCAAGCCCGGCCCATTTGACACCTCTACCTTGCTGCAATGAGAAACCTCTTCAGGTTCCTTGGATGTGACATATTAGAAGATTATCTAATTTTGAGTCTCACCTCTACCACGAGAAATATTTAGTGATTATCTAATACCACATCATCATGTGAGTGGTGTTAGATTACCACTTATATTTTGCCAGCTAAGTAATATTGTCAAATATTAAGATAATTTCCTGAATTGATAGCAAACCATAACACAGTTTACCATGGTTAATGAAAACTTAAAATTCAAATTTTTGTGAATTTTAAACATCATGCCTAATATTTTCTACCATCATTAATAAAAAAATCTCATTCTCTGTGTTCTAATTCTCATTCTCTCTGTTCTCATAATCTTCCCCATCTAATCTTTCATTTTCACGGACCATCACCGACATGACCTTTGCGCATGCACTATATCTAGCAACCACCATGTCCGGCGAAATCCATACGCACGTATTCTGCAAGAAACTCACTTCACTTCCTCTCTACTCTTTACTTTTTGTTGGCAATCAACATTATAGGTTGGGAATTTGGATATGCAACTATATTTCTTTGTATCATCTGCCCAGCAGAAGGCCCTTCATGCAAGCGACGTATGTCTAAAAAATCAATTTTTCCTTGGCTAGAAGGATGATTGGTTTGCATCCTGCAATAATCCATGGAGAAAGGCTACTTAAAAATTTCCAACTTGAATATTTCCCTAAATGTTTAGGTAACTTGATCAGCCTGCTGAAGTTTCCCATTGATGGGGTGAAGTAGATGGATGAGGTCTCTGGAGAAGTTCTTCACTCTCCCATTTGCTAGAATTGTTCCCATGTCTGTTCTGAGAACCTGAATCGAATGCATCATACTGAGTGCATTGTGACATCCATTTGCTTTTGTTGACACGATGTTTGGTTTAAGAATACCTCATTGTTGAAAAAGCATTTACTGGTTTACTAGTTCTTGTATGAACAGAAACATGATATGAAGCTTGATGTGGATTTTTATACATAAAAATCGACATCAAGACATAAATATTAGATATGATGCTTATCCAGTAAGAGTAAAGATCCACTTATATATGTAACCTAAATTCATCATAGGCTTGGAAACTAAAAATATGGCAAATCTGATTTAGTGAAACTTGGCTTCTGTCAGTTTTTCATAATCAACATGAACACACACAGAACCCTCACTAGAATCAGCCAGTACACTTTAAAATTGTTAATATACTTTGTACAACCCATAAAGAAGAAGAAACAAGTAATTTACCATACCAAGATTAGCATAAACACTAAGAAAATTTTAGTACGGAAGTATATAAAAATTACAAGAAAAACTCAAATCTGAAACTTGCAAACCGGATGGATATCCAATATTCATGGGGTTTCCTCTAAAATAAATTCCATTCACAATTCGAAAGGATCTTATACAAATCTAATAATATGAAGACAACAAATCTGGGATGAAAATATATCCTATGTTTTGAATCAGTGTTCCTCGGCGCGATTAGCTAGTGGACCGGAGTCATGATGGCGATGTCGAGAGGTGATCATGGCTCCCACCGGTAAAAGTGCCCCATTAAGTAGAAGCTTTCATGTTTGTGCTTATGTGAGAGGGAGGAGGGAGCGAGAGAATGATGGGCTGCTGAGAGAATTTGGGTTAAAGATGTGGTTTTATACTTCTAATTTGTTTATTAATATGTGTTTTAACAATTTTAAACCTTGATTAAGGTAAATATCCAGATGGATAGATGTTCCACTCTGACACAATCTTGCTTAGTTGGCAAGATATAAGTGGTAGTCTAACACCACCCCAGACAATGACGTGGTGTTAGACAACCACCGAATATTTTCTCGCCAATCTGTCATTGCACATTTAGGACACATCCGCCGCACAAGGCCACCCCCCTCCCGCCACCCCTAATTCCAAAATTGTAAACCTAGCAAGTAGTAGCTACATCAGCTTGGTCAAACCTGGCTGCTCAAAGCTTTGGACATAGTTCATGAGTTGGGTATGTATGGATCTTCATTTTTTACGCAGTCTTGTGCTGTTTTTGCATATATTTACCATATATGAGTCATGGGTATTTGAAGATTGGTTCATTGGAAGGTTAAATTTTATTGTTGCCATCAATGCATTGGTGGGTATTTGGTGGTCAAGGATTTTATTGTTGTCATCAATGCATTGGTTCATTGGAAGGTTAAATTTTAAGCTTACAACTGATAATTTGGAATAAGATATTTATAGGCTCTCTCTTTTTACCTGGTCTCCAAAAGCGTAAAAACCTAGGGTTTCTTCTTGTCTCCTATCCCCCCCAAAATTTATGGTTTATAAACACTCACCAAGAATGAATAGACCCACCTTCATAATCACCTGGAATTGCCCAACAATGCATCTAGATTGTTGATTAATTTAAAATATTACACATACCCAGCGCACTATCTTTGGTCTCACTGAAAGCTGTAATTCCAATGGCTAAAACCAGACCAAGAAGCGTAACTAGGACATTTTCACCATCAAAGGCACCAACAAAGTTGTCAGAGGTACCCTACAAGAAGAATGCCTTTTAGCGACGGAATTTAGCGATGGAACTTGTTTCGTCGCTAAAAGCCACCTTTGCTGACGGAATTAGGCGATGGAATTAGGTTCCGTCACTAAAAATGCTGGAGGGAAAAAATGCGCGGGAAGGAAAAATAGGCGACAAAATTTTCCGTCACAAATGATTTAGCGACGGATTTCACCGAATTTAGTGATGGATTTCACCGACGGAAGTATTTTCATCGGTAAAGGTATTATTTTAATTTTTTATAGGAGAAAAATATTTTTACTCATTATTGAAAATAGAAAAATAACATATAATAAACATAAAATACAAAACAAAAGAACATAATCCAAGGTTTCATCGGCCAAAAGAACATAACAGGAGAGCGGCGCCACCGTCCCGCCCACCCCCGTCGTCGTTGTGGAGCAACCCTTCACGCGCGCCACCGTCACTCCCACTCTGAAGGTTTGTGCGAAGCCTCCTTGCAGCTGATAGAAGTTTTCTGTACGTTTGGGTCACTAATTGTTACGGTTTGATTTTTGGTATAATCAAATTAGGGTTCTTATTTCAATACATTTGGGTCTTCAATCTTCCGATCTTCCTCTGAGTCTCATCTTTTCTTGCCAGGTAATTTCTTCCTCTAACTCTCACGTCTCAACTCTTTCTCTAGTTTTAATTCTAAATCTTGTGATAATCCCTTGCAAGTACGTTATTGGTTGTGGTTTGAGGCTTTCGGGTTCGAGTTGGGGTTTTGCGTATGTTCTTCATTCCGTTTCTGATTTTCGGTCTAAATCATACTATACTCCATGTTGTTATTCATTTTTCTTATTATTGCCTTTTTTGGAATCTATATCAACTCGAGAGCTGGCCAAAATTTACAAGAGAAATATTTACACGTACACTTTCTGGGAAAGTTACAAGTATTTGCATAGGCAGTCATGGATGCAAACTGATTTATAGTTAATGGCAGAAATTGCTTTGAAATTATGTGAGCACAAGCATCGATGAGGTACCTTGAGTATACAGCGAGGTTTAATTTAATTTGTAGCTGGCAAGAGTTGTTATCAAACTGGAATAGGTAATCAGAAGTTTAATGTACAAGAAAATCCTAACATATGAACTTTGATCATAGAGTTCACCACCCTCTACAAGCATTCATAGGTATGATCTTTGAGTCAAATATTACCTGCTGTAAATGAAATGCAAGATCTCAATGAAATCTGTAGCAACTAAATGAGGAGGACAAACATCCATTTTCTTTAGTTTTGTCATGTTCATGCATGACAAAACAGTGTCTTGTGGGTCTCCTTATTCAGCTTTGAATTCGGTGAGTCAACCTAATTTCTATCTACTAATAGAAAAGTGGAACAACGCTTGATTTAATCCAAGCGAGTTAATCTAATCTCTTCGTCTTAACACGCGTCTGTGTAGACAAGAGATCAATGATTAACATACTGTGCTCCACATCTGCACACTAATGGATCATTATTTTCTAGATGTCACCAATGTAGTGTATAATTCTCATTCTGATGCATTACTACTTCTGTTGGACGACCAATGCCAACTGTGTCCCCAATATAGTCATTATCACTCTCGTTTAGGATGTTGTGTATACTGTTTCTTAACCTTCTTTGGTAGCCAAGAAGATACACTTGCAAGTGCCGCTTGTCATGTGAGATATATTCCAAATGATCTTGGTGGTAAATTTAAAAGTTTTTCAGCCCTCTTGTCATGTGAGATATATTCCAAATGAAGTTTTCTATCTGGAATTTGTGTCGTTGACGATTGCATTGTTCTTGTTAATGCTCTCCCTTTCTCTCTCTCATGTGCACTGTGTGATCTATTACCTATATGGTGTAGTATGTGTCTCTGCATCTTTCACCTTGACAATCCTGATTGGTGAAATTGGTGATATCATTGTGGAGGCATTTTTTGTTACTGACATGCTCCTGGTAGTGTGCAATAAAGACATAGTGTTAGCTGTGAGGAACAGTGTAGCTGCTCAAATTAATTCTTTTGTTGTTTCTTGGTTATGGCATGTACTAGAAAACACAAACTTGAATTACTGATGCCTAGAAGTGCACATAGTTGCACCATTGATGAGTTCACCTAAGGCAATGTTCCAAGAAGAGTGATGCGATTTAAGCGTTATTTGCAAGGGCATCTTGGCGTCAAGTGAATCCATCAGACTAGCCACGCTGTTTCCAAATTAGAAAAATGATATCTTCTGATTTTTTTTATATATTTTCTGTGGTTCCGTGTATGCTATTGGTACATTGCTTGTTACCTTTTGCATTTTTTTTTTCTAATCTCTAATTTGCACTCTAGGACCAACCCCAGGAGTTTTGAGAATGTCGGTTGATTGTAGTTTGATGGAAAAAAGATTGGATGATCGTAGGGAGCTAAGTGATGAGTTTCGAGACGGGGTGAGAGTATTTATTGAATATGCTTTTAAGAACGAAGCATTTGTAGATAATCAAAGGATAATGTGTCCATGTAGAGACTGTAATTTATTGCGCTGGGGAGAGGCTGATGAGGTGAAATTGCATCTTTTTTTGTAAAGGATTTATGCGTAACTACACAATATGGACTCAACATAAGGAGTCGATTGATTTGTCATCCTCCATGATTGGGCATGATAATGCTTCAGAATACCGTAACATAGTAATAGATGCTGGCGTGCAGAGTTTGACATTTATGATTACCTTGACGATCCTGACGTGGCTATTCCAGAAGAGCCTAACTTGAAAGCTCAAAAGTTTTATGAGCTGTTAAGGGACGCCGACGAGCCGCTTTGGTCAATGGCGTTTGTTATAACGACAATTGCCTTGATTTCTATGGGCGATTGGATGAGGTTGTTGAGTTAAATTATATGGGTAGTAGAAATCAATTGGCAATGTTCAAATGTCATTGGTTTGATATCACATCTAGAGCTGGTGTTAGTGTTAGTCGACATGGGATAGTAGACGTTAATCTCAAGTCAAGACTCGGATCAAATGAACCTTTTGTGTTTGCTAATCAAGCTTCACAGTTTGTAGAGTTGGTGTTCGTTTAGTCGCAGAAAGTGTATCGGAAATGAAGAAGCTTCAGGTATTTTATTGGTTGGTGTACAGTTATCAAGACCAAAAAATTAGCAGTTGACAACTACCAAGAAGATGTGCCCGATACTTATCAAGAGGATTCTACTCCTGTTGTGGTACCTATTCCAGTTGATGACGACGACATGGATGACATACCTCTTCAAGCAGTAGGTATGCCCGATGAAGTAATGGGAGAGGAAGAGGACGAGGACGAGGACGATGCTGGTGATAATGAAGAAGAAGACGACGATGAAGAAGTAGACGTGTCCAGTAGTGATAAATTAATAACTCCTAATTCTTTCTTTTAGTTTAATTTAGCTTAGAGTTTATGTAACATGATTTGGTATTTGGATTTGGCATTAACTTGTTGAGTGAAAAGTTTTTTTTTTTTTAACTTGTGTTTAGTAACTATTGTGGTAAAGTATTATGTGTTTCCATATTTAGTTTTCGTTACATAAACAATTTTTGCTATATAGTATATTTTGCAGTTATGTAACGTTCCCAGGCCACTCGAGGTTGTAGTCGTGTTGTATCTGCTCTCGTCAGTGGAGGTCACAGTGGAAGTAACTCATCTTCGGAGCGGTCTGTGCAAGTGGAATCGTCAATAGCTTCAACTGATGGTACTTTAAGGAATAATAGGTGATAGTTGTTTTTTGTTTGAATAATTGTAGTACTTTGCAATGTCATGTGTTATTCCTGATATGCTTTTTTGCAGCTTCTCTTCGTACCTGAGGTGCAACACAGGGATCATAAGAAAGCTTCCACCAAACTCCAAAAGGAGAATTCATGTTCATAAGAAAGTGTAAGTTGTAGTTCCAGTTGTATAATATCATTGTTTTCCATTCTACTTTAGTGTAACACTTAATTTTATGCATTAGCTTCGTTGAGGACAAGGCACGGAGTACAATATGAGCTATCTTTAGGGCGAATATGGATTTTCCGTGGTGTGGTCAAGCTGGAAGAAGTACCCTGAAAGGAAAGAAATGCTTTGGCAAAAATTTTTGGTAAACTTATTACTGCTTTGCTTTGTATATTGACAATGATAGATACATAGCTGCATCATTTTTTGGAGAGTGTTGTTGCTTCTACATTGCTATCCCTATTTGTGTTTGACAGCCTTTAATCCATAGTCTTACTTTAGCCTTTTTTTGGTATAATTAGAGGGGAAAGTGGTGAATGGATTCATCCCTGTTTTGGTACTCAATACTGATATTTTCAGGGCACCTTCACTTGCATTGCTGAATTCTGTATATTGCAGCAATACTGACACTTATTTGCTTATTGTAAAAATTATACTAACAGTGAAATAGGTAGACTCGTGAGGTCAATGCTCTATTATAAGGTTATTTCAGTCTTTGGAATTTTCAGTTGACTACTACAATATTTAATGTGTATTTAGTGTGTAGTGAGATACACAAGTATAGTGTATGTATGTACCTTATTTGCTTGGCCCCCTTATTGATGGGCCGTCGTTAGGGCATTGCGGACTGGACCACAGGGTATTTGGGCCTGCATATGTCTAGGAGTTTGAAGTTGGGCCTGATCATAGTACCAAATGATAGGTTGCTCCCGGCTGGCTACCCATACACTTAAAGGTTTTTGAGCTGAGCTTGCCTACCTCACTTCCAAGGTAGGCAAAAAGGGAGCTAGTGAGCAACTGAGAGGAGTTTCTTAGGTCTGTGATTTGAAGGAGCTTAATGCAGGAAAGTTTAGAAATTGAAGAACCTCCCTTATGGGATCATTCAGGAAGTGAAGAGAATGGTTCATGCTGAAGTACTTGCAGTGGAAGTTCCGAGAAATCAACTAAATTGGGAACTCTGCTCTAGCTGGGGCATATCTTACAGAGTTACAGTAGCTTCATTTCTTATACAAATGTTGTCACGTACTTGCTACCTTTTTCTTTCAGTTTCCCGTTTGGTCTTGTTTCTTATTAGCTCGGGTTATCTGCCTCCTGAGCATTATGCACCTTAGAGCCGCATTCTCCGATTTCCTTTAATATATATCAATTTTCCTAGCACGAAACTTAATCAGCTTAATATTCTGGAGTTGGTACATGCATGCTTTTGAGATAACAGTGTAGTTGAAACTAATTTAGCTCCGCCTAACTGCCTACATTTCAGAGAGATGGGGAGGTGGGGTGCTGTCCTTTCTGTTTCAGCTTAGAATAGTACAATATGACATACTAAAATTCTAATGAAAAATGTTGAAAGTAGAGAGTTGACAATGAAAAATGAAAAATGTTAAAACTCTATGCAAACCTATTTCAATTTTGTGACTCAGTTGCTCACTAGCTCCTTTTTTGACAGTAGTATGTTTAATATGGCAGGGGTACTTTGACTTTGAGTCTCTTGAGCAGGAAGCAGTGGGAAGAGTTGCTTTTTTCCATCACATTTCGACTAACTATACAAAGTGGATGGAAGGAGCGAGGAGATTTGCAATTAGCAAGGTAGGAGAAGATGAACATATAGAATTATGGAGGAACCACCCCCCGGAATGGATCCGCAATGATATTTGGCAGAAGATGGTGGATGTATGGGAAAGCACTAAATGGCAGGAAAAATCCAGATGTGCAAAGACAAATCGATCTGTAAATGATGAGCCATCTCACACAGGTGGTTCCGTACCGTATGCTGTTATTGGAGTTGAATTAAAAGAGAAGATGCCAGATATTAGCGACGCGAAGTTGAACCTAGAGGTTTACGAATTAACACATAAACTTAAACATGATTCTAATGGTCAGCCATCGGAACAACAAGACCGCCCATATGTCTCAAAGAAGGCAAAGGCCATCCGCGTAAGTTTGTTTTTGCAGCTGATTTTTTTTTATCTATTTTGTTTGATGAATCTCTAACTCGACTTGCATTTTGCATGAGTTACAGGACGCATGTGCTGTGAGATTTGATGAAATTAGTTCTCAGGAGCCCAGCTCTTCCTTGATAGATTATGATGCAGTTGAATTGTGGCGACAAACGCCTGGGGTTCCCGACAAGAAAGGACGTATACGTGGTACTCGCGAAATCGCACGAGATGCCAGGGCATCGATGCATATTTCACTGGACCAGCCTCCATCCTCCAAAAATTGGAAAGATGAAATTGCTAAGATTGTGCAGCTTGAGGTGCAGAAGATGAAAGAGACTGAAATTGCTAAGCTTGTAGAGATTGAGGTGGAAAAATGGATGAAAGAGAAGGACATGCAGCAGGTATCAAACCTCATGCTTCATTCATGTTTAAGGCCAATATTAAGTATCAGTTCAGCAACTAACTCAATATTAAGTATCAGTTCTACTTGATACTATGTCTTAGTGGTTTGACCCTAGGACAAGACTTGAAATTTCTCTTTGATACACCAATTTTAGGTGCTAATAGGCCCATGATAATGGCAACGAGGGTGGTCATTAAGGTCAAATTTCACAGGTTAATTTCATGGTCATTGTTATTTGCTACAAATGACAAGCTTGTTGTTTGCTGGGTTATTCCTTTTTGCTGCAAATGACAAGCTTGTTATTTTTAGGCTCTCTTACCCAATGTTCAGAAATTTGAGTGTTGTTTGAAGCCATAACTTGTTCGGAATATACTTTAACCGAACAAGTTAAAGTATATTCCGAAAACCGGAAAGAAGAGACAAAAATTTGAGTGTTGTTTAAAGCTATTTCTAGGCTCTCTTACCCAGTGTTCAGAAATTTGGGTTTCCTATAGTTGTGATCACTTGCTAGCCTTATCTTCTTAGCCACAGTGGCCTTATTTTGTTCTCTACAGTTTGGTTTGATTGGTTGGTGTTACTTTTAGGTTAAAGTCATTGACCAGTTGACTGGTCTATTGAAAAAAATGAAACCTTCTTTCTTGGCTAATTAGTTTTGGTGTGTTCAGGGGCTGGTTGGATAATGTGTGATAAGAGCAGATCAAATTTTTCTGGGACTGAACACCTGGGCAATTTACATGTCAAAATTTTCTAAGTTTGATATCTTGGACAGTCCTCGCTGGCCTAGGTGCGGGTGTATTTCAAAATCTCATGTTACTTGCAGTTGTCAAAATGTATGTTAGCTAACACTTTCATTGACATTGTTGCTATCAAGCTCACGTATTGCATTTCGATCTGTCCTTCATGGTTGATTTTGTGGACTCAACTCTCATCTCATGGTTGATTTTGTGGACTCAACTCCACCACTCATCTCTATATATTTATGTCTCCAGAAGGTTAGCAGTTTAATTAGGACCATGACTCACGTGGTTTGATCTTTATTTCAACTGTAGTTCTCTTGTCTATGACACCTTGGTTGTGACAGAGCAATAGTAAATAGATCTTAGTGTTGATGCTTGTATGGAACTGTTTCACCCACCAAATACATCCTTTAACATGCCTTTAATTGCTTTGTTACAGGACGAAGTTAGCGCGACTGATGCTACTGAGGATGGCAATGATGAAACATTCGACGAGCTTGGTGGATGATTGCCTTATATGACCAGATTTGACGTTACGTTTGTTGGGATATTTGTTCATTTTGGTAACCAAGCAACTGGTTGATTTAGACGTATTATTGTTCACTTTTGGTGGTATTCAACAAATGCTGAATATTTGTTATCTTCAGTTCATTATCGGATGTTGACGTTGGATTATTATTGTCAATAGTTGTTGCATTAATTAAGAATAGTATAATCTATTTATACATATTTAATGATTTTTATTTTCAAAATTTGAGCCCCTAAATATGATTTTTGTGACGGAAAAAATCAATTAGCACCTAGAAATATGATTTTTGCGACGGAATTAGCGACGGAACAATTCTCCTTTAGCGACGGAAAAATATTAGCTCCAAGATATGGTTTTGCGATGGAATTGGCGACGGAAAATTTGTCTTCTACAAAGTTGGCGATGGAATTGGTGACATAATTTCCGTCGCTAATGATTTATTTTTTAAATTTATATTTCATTTATTTATTTTTAAAAAGTTAATTTTCTAAAAATTGCAAAATATTTTTAGCGACGGAATTTTCGTCGCTAAAGGATGACCAAGTCTGTTGCTAAAGACAAAGGCATCACTGATGGAACACCAATTCCGTCGGTAAAACCTTTAGCGACGAGGGTTTAGGCGACGGAACTTTACCGATGGAATTTCCGTCGCTAAAGGCTTTAGCGACGGAATTTGCATATTTAGCGATGGAATTTTTCCTTTGCTAATTGTTATTTTTCTTGTATTGGTAGATTTTATTTGCATGTAAGGGCACCCAATTGCTTGTATTTGCACTCCTATATTTGTGTATTCGTGTGTGGATGTAGTGATTAAATGCACGTTCTTTGACTGTCTTGGGTGTTTTTTGAGCTGTTGATTATGAATCTGTGAAAATTTTCTGAGATATCTACTTGTTAAATTTCATGAACATATGCATTCTGAATTTCTTATTCCTAAATAGAATTTTAGTAAATTGTGTGTTGTGAACTTTTGCTGTGCAATATGGTTATATGGATGTAAATTTCTCTAGCAATTTCTAACTATTTTTTCCCAGTTTTGCTTTATTTGCAATTTGAATAATTTGTGTTATGGGAAGTGGAAACTTGGGGATGTATGTGCTCTTAACTCTTTTGGAGTGTTGAAAAATGAGCAATCTGGATTGGATTGAAGAGTGTGGAAAAATAAGAAATATTCTCTGAATGTGCTTGATAATGTCTCCTCAAACCTAAAAAAACCCTGTCAATTGGTTAGGGCAGATCCAACAAGATCAGCATAAAAATCATGAAAATTTGGTAAATTTTTCATGAACTCTAACAAGATCAACCTAAAAAAATTCAGTGATTTCGATATATTTTTTGCACCCTCGGGAGTGAAATCCTATTTCCTCTACTGTTCGTATCCAGCTTTGTTGAGGCTTGTTCTTGAGTGTACTCACGCAATAACGTAGTTGTACATTAACATAGGTGACTTGTTAACTTAGATGGTCCAAATCAAGTGCGTACAATTTTTTTAGTTCTTCAAAATTACTGATTGTCCGTGATATAACTGCCTGTAGGTCATGAAATGGACGGCCAGCCAACGGCCAATCAAGACCATAGGACCAACCATTCCATCAATGCACTTAGACAATCGATTGGAAGATGACAAAGACTACGACCTCAGTCTCTTCAAGCCTGATGATGAAGATTGCATTAAATGGCTAGACACCAAAGCAACTGGTTCAATTGTTTACGTATCATTTGACAGCCTGGCCAACCTTGGAGAAGATCAAATGTAGGAACAGCATGTGGATTGAAGCAGAGCAATCGCTACTTCTTGTGGGTGGTCAGAGCTTCAGAAAAGAGTAGGCTTCCTACTAATATCATGACAGAGGCATCCGAGAAAGGTCTGGTAGTGAACTGGTGTCCTCAGCTCAAGGTTTTGGCTCACCCGGCACTGGTTTGTTTCATGACTCATTGCGCGTGCCGATGCTGGTCGTGCTGCAGTGGACGGACCAACCTACTAATGCCAAGTATGTTGTGGATATATGGCCAGCCGGGTTCGAGTTAAGGTAGACGAGAAAGGGGATATATGATTTGATTCAAAATCGCTCTAAATAAATATGTATAGAACACGATAATCAAACAAGAAAACACAAAAAATATGAGAGAACTCAAATTCACTTTGTACAAGTCAGATTTATAACGCTCCCTTACGTATATTTCTTGTTAATAAATTGGGTCAGTGGACCCATTATCCGCCCACTAACAGATAATGTGTATTTGTTAGTTTGGATAAATACAGTTATTTAGAGAATATTTATCTCTTAAGTGTTTGAGATAAATACAATCTTTATCTCCTAAGAGTTGGAGGTAAAGCCAGTCTATTGTATCTCTATATAAAGGTTAGAGATATCCCAATAAATCATAAGTCAATAGTAATAATAACACTCTCTCTAGAGCAATCACCAAGCTCTAGGATTTGGTTCGTGGACGAAGAACTCGACTCTAGTAGCCGTTTTCGTACTTGCGAAAAAGATCAAGCGTGTTGGAGGCTCGTAACAACAAGGATCCTACGTCGGAATATTCGGAGACTTCATACGGTATGTTTCCGAACCCACTACGTGTTACGTGGTAGCGCAATAATTGTTGTAATCGTTTCAACATTGGTATCAGAGCATGATTACTTGTTGATTCGCCTTTAACATGCTAGATTAAATTATGTGCATGTTGCGATTTTTTTCCGGATACATGAACGAGACCCATTACAAAAATTTGAAATTTATTGAGCATGTTTTCTGAAAATTAATTATATGTTTTTGTTCTCCTATGGTTGAGGATGAACTCCATAAAATTTCGTGATTTTTGGATGCATGATTTGTGAGAAATCACAATTTTATTTTTCAAGAAAACTGTGATTTTTTCGAGTTTTGGGACTCAAATTCGGAGCATGATATTCAGTTTTTATCATGATCGTTTGGTACATAATTAATCTATGTCGCATAAGCTTTCCAACGATATATCGTACGCATTATTTGGCTTAAAAACGAGAGAGATATGGCATTCGAAAGTTGGCATCGTGGCATGGCGGCGGCTGGAAAAAATTAGGGTTTAATGAAGAAGATGAACAGTGCACGCCATGCGCGTCACGCGCTAAAGCCGAGCCACAGCCGCGCCCACGCGCCACGCGCGCCAAAGGCAGCTGCGCACGACACGCGCGCGCCAAGCCGTGCCGCCACGCGCGTGGCTGATACCACGCGCGACACGTGCTGCACGCGCCCAGGCCAAGCTGATTCCACGCGCTCCCAGCGCGCGCGTGTAACTCACGCGCCTGTCAAAAAAAAAAATTCCAGACGCAGCCCCACGCGCAAGGCGGCGCGTGAGGTATTTTCTAGCGGTTTTTTGACCCACCACCGGCGCGTGGAGCTCTTTCTTGGCTTTTGTAATTTTTCTATGGTATTAAATTTACCTCAATACCCTCTGTGTGTTCTGTTTAATTTTTAAATGATTTTTTCTAGAAAAATTAGCTTTAAAAATTTGTTTTGATGCACTCAGAATTTTTCTTTAATTCCAGAGGGTATATTAGGGATAAATTTACTGTTTACCAATTTTAAGAATTTATCTCTCATTTTTTGGCCATTTGGAAATTTTTTTGTGGTACTTATGTGTTCCCAAAAATACGAATAATGCGCAAATATTAATTTTTGCACTTTGTGAGCAGAAATAAATATTATGGAGAGCTATATGACATAAATGAATTATGTTTTATTTATTTGCCTTGATTAGTGTTATGGTTTAAATATATTTGTTGGGCTTTTGGTAAGCCTACACCTTAAACCCAATTTCAAGGCATTTACGCCCGTTTTCCTTGGAAGGAGAATGTGACCTATTCATCCATTTAAATTACCCTTTAACTTGTTATTTGAGCATGCTAGTTTTAGGTTAAATGGATGGATACTAGATTGACATTCTAAAGAAACTTATGTTTATGAGTTTACTCTTGTTTTAAGAAAATTCTTTTGAGAATAATGTGCTGTGCGGCATCTCCATTTGTTTTATTGGAGTAGTTTGTAGTAGGATTCTCAAAGATGTTGTATTCTACTATTTCCCTGTATATTTCCAGAAAGCCTTGTACGGGGATGTAATTTCGCACGCACATTATTCAAGTCAGAATTTTCTTAGCATAAGTTATTAGAATGCCAATGGGGCTCAATGGAGTCCTTGCACACTTTATTGCATGGTGCAATTTTATATTATTCTAAATTATCATGTGGATGATTTATTATATTGTGGCTTATATAATGATGAAATTTATTGCGAAAAATTACTTGAAAAATATTTTTCCCAACTCACATACATGGGAGATGATTACGAGCTTAGCAAATTTTCGATTTCATGATGTGAGGAAGGATTATGTTTTTCATTTGAATTTTTTGAAATAAATAGAAGGATGTATAATTAATGTCTTTTCCTTGCGCAATCTAATGTAGTGAATATAATGGCCACCAAGAATGTCATAGCTGATCTCGTTAAGGGTGAGAAACTTAACGGAGATAATTATGACGTTTGGCACAAAAAGATGAAATTCATGCTGAACGAACAAGAGCTCGAGGAGCACTTGACCAAGGAGATGGTCGCGCCAACTGAGGCGCAACCCCTAAGAGACCACACTGCCTACCAGAAATGGAATCAGAAAGATCGTAGTGCGCGCTATACCTTGTTGACACACTGCCTACCAGAAATAGAATCAGAAAGATCGTAGTGCGCGCTATACCTTGTTGAGCAGCTTGTAAAATGATCTAATCGGGCAGTATGATGAACTTCCAACTTGCAAAGCTTTATGGGAGCAGCTCAAGTTCTCTTTTGGTGGAACCTCAACTACGCGGCTTCGTAGCCTTGTGATTAAGTTCGAGGAGTACACAAAAGACCTTAAACATACCATGAGTGAACATCTAAGGATGATGTCCAATATGATTGGAAAGCTGAGGGATGCTGGCCATGCGCTCACAGATGAGCAGCAAGTCAGAGCTATCATAAGGTCCCTTCCTGCCTCATGGGCCAATATGAAACAGATATTGCAGTGAAAACATCAAGAAGATGCACAGCATGTCATCCTTGAGGACGAGACTCGAGATGCTGACAAGATTGCTTATGTCGCCCAAATCGCGCAATGCAAAGCAAGCGCAGAAGACAAAGTAAGAAAGGAGAGGCTAGCACTTATGCGCCAAAGGAATGAAGAAAATGCAAGGGGGTTCGAGCAATGCAAACGGCAAACGCTGATATTTTCTCTTCTTTTTAAGGGTAATAAGTTGGACATCTTTTTGGATGATGTTTTGTTCGGACATGGTTTTCGCATGGATAGTCTTTTTCAATTGGATTTAATTGATTCTCAGTCCTCTTATTCTTATATAATGAATGATTCTAGCACCTGGCATGCGAGGCTGGGCCACATAGGCCAAGATAGAATGACTCGTTTGGCTAGAGAAGGCTTTTTAGGCCCACTCGCAAAAGTCAATCTACAAACTTGTGAGGCTTGTTTGGCCGATAAAGCATGCAGGAAGCCTTTTGGAAAGGCTGTGAGAGCAACTCAACCACTTAAGCTAGTTCACTCTGACATATGTGGACCTATGAGTGTAAAGGCACGCCATGGCGCCTCTTATTTCCTTACACTGATAGACGATTATACGCGATATGGTTATGTGTATCTGATATCTCACCGCTATGAAGCTTTGGACTGTTTCAAACGCTTTGTAGCTGAGGTTGAGAATCAGAAAGAGAAGAATTTAAAAACTCTTCGCACTGACCGAGGACGCGAATATTTGTCAGATCACTTCAAGAAGTTTTGTGAGGAAAAAGGGATACGCAGGCAACTTACTATTCCTAATACTCCACAACAAAATGGTGTTGCGGAAAGAAGGAATAGAACATTGTTAGACATGGTTAGGTCTATGATGGCGCAAGCAAACCTCCCAATATCTTTTTGGGGGGATGCTCTTTTGACTGCAGCCTATATACTTAATCGAGTGCCTTCACAATCAGTCAAGTCCACCCCATATGAGCTTTGGAATGGCCAAAAGCCAAATTTGGATAACTTGCGCCCATGGGGCTCAGCAGGTTATGTTCACAGTATTTCTCATAAGTATGGGAAACTAGGGCCTAGAGCTAAAAAAAGTATCTTCTTGAGGTATTCTGAAAACTCTAAAGGCTATGTGATGTATGGTGAACATCCAAATGATGGAAAGACTGAAATAGAGTCTCGTGATGTCGATTTCATAGAGAATGATTTTCCTAGCATTAGAGACGCAAGTAAGAATCTTGACCTCTATGAGTTAGAGGAAGTTGAAGCCACTTTACCATCTCCAAGCGAAGGTGGGGGATTAGTTCCTCATCCTGTTGTCGCTGAAGATAGTATAAGTGATCTTCAACCTAGTGGGAGCATCCTAGACAGTGGGAGCACACCATCAGGACCATCAGGTCAACAAGATTCTCAACTGCGTAGAGGTGCACGAGGAAGAGTTCCACGTCGTCGTTTTGAGATTGACGGTGAAATTCTTATGTGCACTCCAACTGATGAAGATGAGCCCACTTCTATGGAGGAAGCCTTATCTTCACCTGCTAGTAATGAGTGGATGACTGCAATGAAAGATGAGTTGAGCTCAATGGAGAAGAATCAGGTCTGGGAGTTGGTTGACCTTCCGCCAGGGCGCAAGACTGTTGGAAACAAGTGGGTTTTAAAAGTCAAGCGCAAGGCAGACGGGTCAATTGACAAGTATAAGGCACGTCTTGTGGCGAAAGGCTATACCCAACTGCGGGGTGTGGACTATGAAGACACTTTCTCCCCAGTGGTGAGATTTGCTTCAATTCGCCTGATCCTAGCTATTGTCGCCCAGCAGGATTTAGAACTTTTTCATATGGATGTTAAGACTGCGTTTCTCAATGGAGAACTAGACGAAGAGATTTATATGGCTCAACCTGAGGGTTTTGAAGTCAAGGGACATGAGCGCAAAGTTTGCCGGCTCAAACGTTCTATATATGGTCTCAAACAATCATCTAGGCAGTGGTACTTTAGGTTTCATCATGCCATTACCTCTATAGGTTTTGAAATGATTGAACAAGACCATTGCGTTTACGTAAAACGATCCAAGAAAAATATTCTGATCCTTTCTTTGTATGTGGATGACATTCTTTTAGCTGGGAATGACATGAGTTCCATTGTCGCCACTAAGCAGTGGTTGTCCTCAACTTTTGAGATGAAGGACATGGGAGAAGCTAATTATGTGCTCGGGGTTAAAATCATACGTGATCGTCCAAAGAGACTTCTCGGTTTGTCTCAAGAGACATATATCAAGAAGGTCATTGAACGATTTCGTATGCATAACTCAAAACCCATAGACACTCCAATGGACAAGGCGTGTACTTTAACAACAGACCAATGCCCAAAGAATGATGAGGAAAAGAATCGGATGTCCAAAGTGCCTTACGCGGCTGCAGTTGGGAGTCTGATGTACGCTATGTTGTGTACGCGTCCAGACATCTGCTTTGCCGTTGGAATGGTGAGTCGTTATCAGAGTAATCCTGGACCCGCTCATTGGAATGCGGTGAAGAGGATTCTTCGATACTTACGTGGAACCGCTGATCTCGTCCTGTGTTATCATGGTGGAGACTTGAGATTGAGAGTATACAGCGATGCTGATTGGGGCGCTGATAGAGATGAGCGCATATCCACTTCAGGTGGAGCTATCTCTTGGTACAGCAAGAAAAAGTCTTGCATCGCCCTATCCACGATAGAG
Source organism: Escallonia herrerae (assembly GCA_033070095.1). Taxonomy (NCBI): domain Eukaryota; kingdom Viridiplantae; phylum Streptophyta; class Magnoliopsida; order Escalloniales; family Escalloniaceae; genus Escallonia; species Escallonia herrerae. The sequence continues at coordinate 67,014 of JAVXUP010001472.1, read as the reverse complement.
TCGGAGTATGTTGCTTGTTCAGCAGCAGTCCAGGAAACTGTTTGGTTGAGGTCATTCTTACAGGCTCTAGGGGTTACAGCTCATGCAGATGAGTCTGTCACTTTTCACTGTGTCAATACAGCTACCCTAGATTTTGTAACGGACCCCAAATATCAAACACATAGGCCTTCGTTATCACTTCATTAGAACTTTAGTTGCGCAAGGAGAGGTGACCATGAAGCATATACCTACTGGCAGAATGGTGGCTGATCCTTTGACCAAGCCTATTGCTAGAGATGTTTTCCTTTCTCACATTAGGAGTATGGGACTACGTAGGTTTTGATATGTTTATGGCATCTTATGTACTTGACATTATTTACATTAAATTTTCATTCCTTGATTTGAGTTTATTATGGAATGAATGGATAATCTTTGTGATTACATATACATCCTTATTGAGAGTGTCACCAGGCTCGAATTGACCCACTCACACGGGTAATTCACCTTGGCGCTAAGATAGCGAGCAAGATGAGACATAATTGTCTTAAGCGCCAAGTGGGCGAATAAGATGATACAGCTTATAAAGCAAACATGTCGCCTTAGTTGGAGCTAAGATGAGACCTATAAAGTTAGGTCGATCATAGAGTATCTCCACAACTCTATGTAGCCTGTTTACAGCCGAATGTGAGATTTCAGGCAGGCACTATGAGAGTGACTGGGCTGAAAAACTCAGGTTAGGCGCTTGTACAGCGACTAGACTTAGATTCGTATGGCGTATTTTATTATACATTTATGTGACACGCCCTTGCGGGTTACGCCATAGCATGCAAATCATACTGCATGTGCTAAATGCAGACCGACAGTGGGAGTGACGAATGAATCCCTGCTTCGTCACTGTGTGAGCCACTTGGATCAAAATTTTTGATCCTATATGGTACCCTTTTCACCTTAGACTATGTCATGAAGAGGATACTCAATGTCGCTACTTTAGCATGTACCCTTGGATCATGGATGATGCGGTCTCGCGGGGCATGTCTAGGAAAGCGGTTGGGTCTAATTGGAATGACATGAGGGCTTTGGGAAGAAAGTTCAATATTACATCATGTTGTGTGATTCATAGCCCGGGCGACTTTGTCGATTTTCGTTTCGATATGAGTCATGAATACATAACATATGAGAGGTTTAACACTGCTCATTATGAGGGATTTGAGAGTGTTTAATCTGGTGTAGTTGAACTATCTGGGGTACATACGAGATTTTTTGGAGTGATGTATTGTGTTAGTTTGGTGATAACTTAATACAATACTCCTCAACTGGACATCCTTTCTCGTAGGTCGCACGTTCCATTTCCTGTATGAGGAGATGAGTGGACGAGAGATAAAGAGGGACTGTACGATTTATTTGCCCTGTGTGTGGGCGAGTGGGAGCTGTTAATAAATTGGGTCAGTGGACCCATTATCCGCCCACTAACAGATAATGTGTATTTGTTAGTTTGGATAAATACAGTTATTTAGAGAATATTTATCTCTTAAGTGTTTGAGATAAATACAATCTTTATCTCCTAAGAGTTGGAGGTAAAGCCAGTCTCTAATTGTATCTCTATATAAAGGCTAGAGATATCCCAATAAATCATAAGTCAATAGTAATAACCCTCTCTCTATAGCACTCTCTCTAGAGCAATCACCAAGCTCTAGGATTTGGTTCGTGGACGAAGAACTCGACTCTAGTAGCCGTTTTCGTACCTGCGAAAAAGATCAAGCGTGTTGGAGGCTCGTAACAACAAGGATCCTACGTCGGAATTTTCGGAGACTTTATACGGTATGTTTTCGAACCCATTACGTGTTACGTGGTAGCGCAATAATTGTTGTAATCGTTTCAACATTTCTCAACTATTTTCCTACTCAAAGAAGGACTCTTCTTTCTTGACCTTAAACACAATACAAGACACCTTACTTATACTTAGAGATAAGCAGTGATCTTCTCTATACAACCAATGTGGGACAAAATGTCTCATATACTAAGGGCCAAGTTGTAACCTTCTTTGAGTAACCGACGTGGGACACAAATACAAGACATATATTAACAATCTCCACCTTGGCATGTATTAACAAACCACTGCCTAAGAAAAGTGTAATATGTCTTCAGTAACTTCTTTTGTTACTCCACCTTGCATCCTCTTTAAAGGTAGGGATGCACTCCACCTCGAACTCAGCAAGAAAGAAGATGAATCAAGCTCAAGCAATGCTTGAACTTCTCTGTCGTGACTTTTTTCGTGATCATATCAGCTGCGTTGTCATTAGTGTGAACCTTGTGCACTACAATCTGTCTAAAATTAATTCATTCTCGGACCCTATGATAATGTACATCAATAAGCTTGGTCCTTGCATGAAAAACCTGATTCTTTGCCAAATCTATTGCACTCTGACTGTCATATCATAACAAAACACCACGCTGCTTGAAGCCAAGCTCCTTTACCAGTCCTTTCAACTATAATGCCTCTTTAGCTGCTTCTCTCAATACCATGTACTCTGCCTCCGTAGTTGACAATGCTGTAGTAGACTGTAACATTGATTTCCAACATATCGGCCTTCCATAGAATGTAAAATTATATCCAGTCATGGACCTCCTGGAATCCAAGTCCCAGCATAATCAGAATCCACAAAGCCAGAGACCTCACCTCTTGCCCCATCATGATCAAACATGATGCCAAAGTTGGTCGAACCTGCTAGGTAACAGAAGATCCACTTCACTGCATCCCAATGCTACTTTCCTGGATTTCCCATATACTTACTAACCATACTAACTGCATGTCAGATATCAAGTCTGGTACACACCATGGCACACATAAGATAACCAACTGCATTGGTGTACGGTACTCGAGACATCTACTGAACATCTTCTTCTGTACTAGGACAAAGTTGTGAGGATAACTGAAAATGAGCTCCCAATGGTGTACTAATCGGTTAGCGTGAGCATACTAAACCTTTCCAGTATTTTTCCTTATTCAATAATTTCTTCAAGTGCAGAATATGAGACTTACTCTTCGCAGCAATCAACATATAATCCACATATAATGTAAGCAACAACAGTGAACCATCATCAATGAGTCGATAATACACACAACAATCATACTCACAACGAGAATAATCATGAGTTACCATGAACATGTCGAATTTCTTATACCATTGTCGAGGAGACTGCTTCAAACCAGTTAAGGACTTTTTCAGCTTGCACACATAGTCCTTCTTCCCAGGTTCAATAAATCTCTCCGGTTGCTACATGTAGATCCTCTCCTCCAAATCACCATGGAGGAAAGTTGTCTTCACATCAAGTTGCTCTGGCCAACTTCATATTCTGTGCTGCTACAATGGACAATATCAATCTGATATAAGTGTGCTTCACCACTGGCGAAAGGATCTCACTATAATCAATTCCCTCCTTTTGAGAATACCCTTTTTGTAACCAGTCTTGCCTTGTACTTCTGATCTTCCTTTTTCCTATAAATCCACTTACATCCAATAGCCTTCACACCTTTTGGAAGTTCAACTAATTCCCAAGTCTGATTCTTGCACATATATTCTATCTCCTCATCCATTGCTGTCAACCACGAGTTACCATCCTTTGCCTTGACAACCTTGTTGTAACTGGTAGGATCTCCACTTCCCACGATTAATGCAAATGAGACCAAGTCCTCAAAATCATAACTTTGAGTTGGTTTCTTGGTACGTGGCTCTCTATCTTCGACTAGATTTCAAGAATCACTAGGATGCTCCTCTGGATCCTCTAAAGACTGTTCGTCTGCATCCATATTCAACATTTGTGCTTAATTGAATATCACATTTCTACTGATCACACTTTTCTTAGCCACTGGATCCCATAACATGTATCTTTTTACTCTTTCATCAAAATCAAGGAATATACTTTCTTTTGACTTAGGATCAAGTTTGGATCGTTCTTCATTCTAAAGGTGAACATACATAGGGCAACTAAAAATTCTCATTGCAGAAAAATTAACTTGTTTATGGGACCATACCTCCTCCGGAACTCAGTGATTAATGGCAGATGATGGAGAACGGTTGATCAAGTAACAAGCTCTATTAACAGCTTCAGCCCAAAAACTCTTATGGAAATCTGACTTCAACCTCATGCATCTAGCTCACTTTAGTAAGGTTCTATTCATTCTTTTTGGCAACCTCATTCTGCTCTAGAGTCCTCTTCAATGAGAAGTGTCTGATGATACCCTTATCCTTACAGAACTGCAGAAACTCCTCATCCTTGTATTCCATGCCATTATCTGATCTGAAGTACTAAAGCTTCTTACCCCTCTGATTTCCAACTCTAGCCTTCCACTGCTGAAACACGTCAATAACTTCAGACTCATGCTTCATAAAGTACACCCATACTTTCCTTGAGAAATCATCTATAAATATTTCAAAGGAACGAGCTCCCCCATTTGAGACATGCTTGACTGGTCCCCAAACATCCGAATGCACAAAGTCCAAAACCCCTTTATTAGTATGAGAAGCAGCTTTAAAGGTACCTCATTTCTGCTTTCCAAACACACAAAATTTACAAAAGTTCAGCTTACATGATTTCACTCCCTGCAGCAACTTGCGCTTTTGAAGTTCCAGCATACTTCCCTCACTCAAGTGTCAAAACCGCTTATGCCATAACTCAGAGTTGTCATTGCTAGAACCTTCATGAGTTGATACTGAAGCTCCACCTATACCTATATTCACCATCAGTTTAGACAAATTTCCAGTTTTTTGACATTTCATTATCACCATGGCACATTTGCTAACTTTCATGACTCTACTTTTCATAAATATACTGCAATCTATAGAATCGAGTGTGCCCAAGGAAATCAATTTCTTCTTTAAGTCAGGTATGTACCTTACGTCACCTAGGGTTCTCACAATCCCATCAAACATTTTAATTTTAACGGTTCATATCCCCATGACTTCACAAACAACGTCATCACCCATTAACATAGTACCGGTGTTATATGGAGTACGACAATCAAACCATTCCTTATGTGGGCACATATGAAACGAACATGCAGAGTCAAGAAACCATTCCGTAGAAAAACTGTTGTCTCTAACTGATAAGTGATTACCTTCTTGCTGCTCAACCGAGGAAACCAAGTAGAGATCACCATCACTACTTTTGTTATCTTCTTCAGCAACATTAGCATTGTTCACATGTTTCTTTTTGTTCTTCTTGTCCTTCTTTTCTGGACACTTTCTTGCAATATGGCCAATCTCTTTACAATACCAGCACTCAATACTGGACTTGTCCTGCTTTTCACGAGACTTAGACCTGTTCTTTACGTGTCCAGAATTTCTGCTTTTAGAACGACCTCTGCCTCTTCCATAACCATTCTTATTTTCAGACTTTACCACCAGACATTCGCCTTGACTGCTTGAACTCGTACCATTAACTTTGCTCTAGTCTTTAAGAGTCGACATAACATCATCAACAAGCAATGTCTCCTTCCTAATAAGCAACGTAGTCTTCAAGGTCTCATATGATTTTGGAAGCGAAGATAACAACAAAATAGCCTCATCTTCCTCCTCGAGTTTAACATCTATAATTGACAATGGTCACTGAAATCTGAACCTTCACCCATCCGTAACTGGTAAAGATCTTTCTTTAGATATAATCGATTCGACAAAGATTTTGACATATATATCTTCTCGAATTTCTGTCACAGAGCTGTTGAAGAAGTCTCTGTCAAAACCTGGTACTTAACCTTCGGGGCCAGATTCAACCGTATCGTAGATACAGCCTTAGCCTGTACTTCCTCCAAATCATCCCGATCCATCGACTCATGCTTATTTCCCAGTAAAGGCTTGAGCAATCCTTGTTGCACAAGGATATCCTTCACCGTGCTTTGCCATATGCCAACATTCATCTTCCCATCGAATTGTTCACAGACATACTTCATGGTCATGTTGTTCGACATATTTATTCTCTCAAATCGATTTCAATTTTGCCCAAAAAATAAACCTGGAATGCTCTTGATAACACTTGTTACGACATCGCTCTAAATAAATATGTATAGAACACGATAACCAAATAGGAAAACACAAGAAATATGAGAGAACTCAAATCCACTTTACACAAGTCAGATTTACAACGCTCCCTGACGTGTATCTCTTAACTATTTTCCTACTCAAGAAGGGCTCTTCTTTCTTGACCTTAAACACAATACAAGACACCTTACTTATACTTTGAGATAAGTAGTGATCTTCTCTATATAACTGATATGGGACAAGATGTTTTATATACTGAGGGTCAAGTTGCAACCTTCTTTGAGTGACCGATGTGGACATAAATACAAGACATATATCAACATGATTAGAAGGGAGGAAATTTAGATGTGCGTAAGAGAAGTCATGTGCTATCAGATGGAAGGAATTCACCAAAGCACATCGATGAGTTCATTTCAAAACTTGTGTGTAGATAAATAGTTTGCTTTTCTTTTGAAACGTTTTACTAGTTTAAACTTTTGTTCACAACAATAAAGCTCTGTAGGCTATGACTTCAAAAGTACTACGATAAAGCTCTATACATACAATAAAGCTCGATGATCATATTCTATTTTTTTTAATCATATGCTAGTTGAAAAACAATATATTTGCCCTATGACCTCCTATGTATCTAATCACTAGCCATAGTAGATTATCAACTCATCACTAGGTAAGAAACGAGATAATGAGAGCACCATCGCCTCAAGTGGCTAGAACCACCGAACCACGAAGTGTGGCGCATAAACTTGCACTATGCTAAAATAGAAGGTACAAGAGAAGCCAGTTAAAGCCATCGATGAATTCATCTCTTCCACCATATTTTATGCATGTTTGCTTTTTCTTTTCTAACGTTTTACAAGTAAGGGATTCCACCGTTTTGGCAACATTTTGGCAATTTTTACAAAGGATCCAGTCAGAATTAAAAATCTACCACTTTATAAATACTCCCCATCTTTTAGCTCTTTACTTTCAAAAAAAGCCCGAGGATAATATGCTAGTCGATGAACAATGTCTCTGCCCAATGACCTTCGATTTATCTACTCACCAGCATTTCATCTCTGGGTGGAACAACACCTGCAGGGAACATATGCCTCGAGAAAACCAATCATAATAAGTTGACATTCTGGGTATGAAACGAGACAACGAGAACACCACCCACCACAAGTATTCTGAGTGTCTGTGCTCCTGTGTGCGTGTTTGGGTGCGTGTGGGGTGCATAGAGTTGCACCCTGCTCAAACAGAAGATACAAGAAAAGCCAATTAAAGCCATTTCTGGACAGAGTACGTGAATTCAGATCTATTAGCAATAGCATAATAACAGTATCCTTCTTTTACATATCATATGAAATTTTTATTTCCTTGGTATAAGTAAAACTATAAACGCTACAAAATATGTGATGGTTCTAGCATATCAAAATTGCTTAGCAACCATTTTCCCAGACAAATGAATCACTTATGTGAAAGACCCTAGTGTCAGGGACAGATTGGAAGGAAGCTAATTTTTAGAGGTTACGCCATACGGACGCTCATTAGACGCTTACGGGACGCTTAGTGGATGCTTACTTGTCAATTGAGGAACAAGGCTTCCTGAAGGTTCAGGACTGCTCTACATTCTTGTGTCTTGTAAATATGTGAATATTCTAGAGTATGGAGGATATCTCTAGAATAGTGGAAGAGTATTCTACAAGTAGTCTATATTTGAAAGGCTTGTAAATAGTCTAGAGAGTTCTAGATAGGGAATACTATCCGTAGGATTGAATGCATCTCCACCGTTCGTTGAGGAGGTGGACTAGTATATATAGCCAAAGCCATGTGTTGGCCAAGGCATCTTAGACATCCTAGACATTCAAGCAATCTTTGTACTAGAGCATTGTAAGCTTTCTCCAAGTAGTGTATTGGGAATCCTTTCCCCAACCTCTTGTGTTCCACTGCATATTTGTTTCCAACTTCGCCCAGCTCTATAGTTAGGCTGACTTAGCGAGAAAGCGGGGGCTTGATCTAGCTAAGTGCCACACGGTTTTGACTTAGGGAAGCTCATTCCGTGACAGGTGGTATCAGAGCTTGGTTACGAGGGGTCGTGCCAAGCAAGGAGCAACTATGGCAGGCAAGGATACTAACTTTGGAGCATCCGGAGTGGTCAAGGAGAATGTCGTTGTGGAACATGGGCGAGATCCATTACCACCCGCCGGTGGGAAGAAGGGTGGTCGAGGCCAAAGCAAGTCGAGGGATGCATTTGCTTCATTGGATGGCCGAACGGGTCACTTGGAGATTGCTATGGGTGATGTCAAGGATCACGTGGGAATGGTCGAGCAAAATCTACAGACGTTGGAGGATCACGTCTTAGAGGAGCTCGAGTCGCTCAAGAGGGCGGTGGGCGCCCAAGACGAGCTACGTGAAAGGTTCACGGAGTTGTTCAATAGTTTGCAAGAACAACTCGATGTGGTGAAGGTTGGCATGGAGGAGATAAGGCAAGACGCGACGATGTGCAAGAGAGCTATCGCGGGTGGAGCGGTTGTCACTCCTAGTCCAACGGTGGACACGCCAAAGCTGAAGGAGTTTGGAGGCAAGAGGGATGCCAAGGAGCTCGACAATTACATATGGCACATGGAGCGATACTTCGAGGGTGTTAGCATTACGGACGAGAAAACTAAGGTAAGAACTGCTACTCTCTACCTTACGGATACCGCAACTCTATGGTGGCGTAGAAAGCATTGCGATATAGAGAAGGGGTTGTACACCATAGATACTTGGGAGGTGTTCAAAAGGGAGATTAAAAAGCAGTTATATCCGAAAAATGTGGCCTACGAAGCAAAGAAGAAAATGAAGGAATTGAGACATAAGGGCTCAGTAAGCGACGACGTGAAGGAGTTTATGACTCTTATGCTTCATATTCCAAATATGATGGAGGATGATCTTCTCTTCAACTTCGTCGATGGCCTCCAAAGTTGGGCCAAGAAGGAACTTCAACGCAGGGGCGTGAAGGATGTCAATAAAGCCATAGCGATGGCAGAGTCGTTGGCGGAGTATGATAGATGTGGGGGATCTTCAAAGTCGAAGGAGGAAGAAGAAGCTTTGGAAGGCAACCATGCCAATGGTGGGGGAGGAAGTCCCAAGGCATGGTAAACTGGGAAAATCAAGCTAGCACGAGCAAGTCCGAGGGCCATGGCAAGCTAGAGGAGAAGCGAGAAGGAGAAGGAGTAGTCCGAAGGCTACATGGTGCACATAGGCTCGCTCTAAGTCCTAAATGCGCTCCAAAGGAGGAATGTGCTGCAAGTCTCGACGGGTGAGGGATAAGCTTCTAAAAGCGAGGGGTTGCTCTACATGGAAGCGAAGTTGAATGGGAAGCCTGCTCATATGTTAATGGATACAGGGGTGACTCATAACTTCATCACGATGGAAGAGGCCGAGCGGTTGGGCCTCAATGTGGTTGACGGGGGAGGTTGGCTAAAACCATCAACGCCGAAGCAAAGCCCCTACAAGGCACAGTTTGACGAGTGAAAATGTGTCTTGGCAAATAGAAGGGGTTTGTGAACTTCTCTATAGCATGGTTGGATGATTTCAAGGTGGTGTTGGGCCTTGATTTCTCGCGACAGGTAAATGCCTTAGTGTCACCGCATAATAACGTGGTGTGCATTATGGAGAAGGGTTCAGCTTGTGTGGTGCCCATATTTAGGGGAACATCGAGCACCGTGACTTCTATGCGGCTATCAGGTATGCGACTAGTACAAGAAGTCGAAAGGGAGGAAGTCAAGAAGAGTGAGGGCACTTACTTGGCGAGTCTCAAGGTTGAAGATCGTGTAATGCCTACGATCGGGTAGCCACCAAAGGAGTTGGTGGGAATCCTCAAGGGGAAGAAGGACGCTATGCCGCAGGAGCAACCATCAAGGGAAGCGAGGAACATCCTTAAGGCGAAGAAGGGCACGGCCAATGAAGCCGAAGACGTTCTCGAGGGGAAAAAGAACAAGGACATTATTCCGTGCGAGAAACGGCAACCACCTAGGGGAAAGGTGGATTGTGAAGGCAAGCTTGACCAGGGGGCCAAGCCATAAACCGTGGCACCAAGTGAGATGGCACCGCCAAATGTGGAGAAGGTGGCAGCTACATCGAAGGCTAAGGGGAGTACTATCAAGCTAATCAAGGAGGGCCTACAGTGCGATCCCTTAGCCAAAGAATTGCTACAGCTTGCGAAGAGTGGGAAGACCCAACGATATCGGGAGAAGGACAAGGTGTTCCACCAAAGCAGCACTACTTGGTCAAGTGGAAGGGACTGTCGGAGCACAACGCGACTTGGGAGTTAGCAGAAGAGCTAGGACAGTTCGAAGACCTCGTGGATCGTTATCACGAGGAGGTTGCGACGAGGGCTTCGCACAATTAGGTGGGGGAGAATATCACGGACCGATTGGAAGGAAGCTGATTTTTAGAGGTTACGGCATGCGGACGCTCATTAGGCACTTACGGGACACTTACTTGACAATTGAGGAACAAGGCTTCCGGAAGGTTCAAGACTCCTCTACATTATTGTGTCTTGTAAATATGTGAATATTCTAGAGTAGGGAGGATATCTCTAGAATAGTGGAAGAGTATTCTAGAAGTAGTCTAGAATATTAGAGAGGCTTGTAAATAGTCTAGAGAGTTCTAGATAGGGAATACTATCCGTAGGATCGAATGCATCTCCACTGTCCGTTGAGGAGGTGGACTAGTATATATAGCCAAAGCCATGTGTTGGCCAGGCATCTTAGACATCCTAGACATTCAAGCAATCTTTGTACTAAAGCATTGTAAGCTTTCTCCAAGTAGTGTATTGGGAATCCTTTCCCCAACCTCTTGTGTTCCGCTGCATATTTGTTTCCAACTTTGCCCAGCTCTACAGTTAGGCTGACTTAGGGAGCAAGCGGGGCTTGATCTAGCTAAGCTTCGCACGGTTTCGACTTAGGGAAGCTCATTCCATGACACTAGGCCAATAACTAATATAAAGACAATCTATATAATCTATAATAAGCAAAGCAAAAGATGCAACATTAGCTTCTTTGCATGACACATAATCGCATTTTAAAACTAACACATCATCAAAAATTTTAACCACATTTCACAAAATGACACATCATCCCTTACGTTAAATGGTAATATCCGAATGGGAATACTATTCTCTCAATAGTATTCTTTCACGTTAGGTCCTCTGTTTTCCAGTCTCTATCTCCCTCCATTTCCTCTATTTTGTTGTCTTCCTCTATTTTTTTGTCTCAATCTCCCTCCCTTTCTTCTGCTCAAGAACCACTCGGCGAGTACTCCCTTTCTTCTGCTGCAGAACCACTCCCTATTTTTCTGTCTCTAATACTTTGTTTTTCTATCTCTCCCTATTCCTAATACTTTGTTTTGATGTCTCTCCCTATTCCTTACACTAATACTCTGTTTGCTCTCTCTATCTCCCTCCCTTTCTTTTGCTCCAGGTCGACTATCTTCCTTCCTTCCACTTTCTAACACTCTGTTTTGCTCCATCTATCCCTCCCTCTATTTTTCTCCAGAATGACTATCGTTCCTCAATGTTGTTGACTCATCGAGACAATGGCTATCAGATGCACTTCGTGTTCAGATTCTTTTTTTTTGCTTGGTTTAATTATCATAATTTGTGCCAGTTTCCTATGACTACAACATTGATGTATCTTCAGTTCTTGCTTGGTTTAATTATCATAATCTATTTTTATGTGTTAAGATATTCATGAACATTAAGTGTTTGTGAACGTGTGCCAGTTTCCTATGACTACAAAACTGATGTCGCCTGAAGCTGTGATCGACTTTGAAGCGATTTAAAAACCAAGCCTTATTCCATTAGTTGAGTTTGTTTCCCAATTCCAATTATCAACAAAAGCAGATAATTTACTCATAGAGTTGGTGGATGGATCCCTAAGTGACCTCACCCTCCTGAGAGCTACCGGTGTTTTAGAGAGGGGAATATCAACCGAATGTTTCCGCTCATCCATCATCTTGAATGTAGATCACTGATACACTAATCCATGTCAGAACCCATATGTGCTGTCAACCTGAAGCTGCATACAGTGAACAAGATTACCGAAAGCTGCTATGAAAAAGCCAAACCAATGTTGAGAGACTCTCTCACCAGCCTCCCAAAACCAAGATTAATTTCGGTAGTTTTCCGTAAACGTTGAAAAACTATCCAGGTTATTGTCCTTCTAAATTCTAATATCATTCCCCCACCCCAACAGCCATAGAAGTTCAATACATTATCACCTTAGAACATTTGAATATAAACGACAAAAAATAAATGTAAACGAAGAAAAATAAATGGCACAGTTTTTCCTTTATTGTTATTGAAGTGAATCTGATAATCGTCATATTTCCTCTTCTAGACTAATAACTTTAATCTAGATGATTATTCCAATGGTATTTTTATTAAGTCATGTTAGCAAAACTTTAATAAGTTAAATTTTGAAGTTGCTTTCTTTGGGTTCTTGTGTGTTTTTTATGTGGTAAGATATTATGACAGAAAAAGATACGGATATTTGTAGAAATCAAAATTCTCAAAAGAGGGGAAGAAAAGAACCAAAGTTTGTCAAAGACGATGTTGGAAATTCAACAAAAAAGAGGCATGTCCAGCTGGATGGAAAGAGGGCATTAGAGAGTATAGTTAGTCCTACTAACAACCACCCAAAAAGGTTGCATGTAAAGGATGTTCGTCAGTTAGATCGAGCAAAGCCTCTTTGCGTAAACGAAGCTTTTTGTGTCAACGATCGAAGTGTAGTTGACATTGCTCGAGGTAGTAATTATCGGTTTTATAATGCTTTGCTAGAGTTACAATCTGGATGGTTGACTTTTGCATCTAGACAACACACATTGTCCATAGTTCTAAATAATATCTACTTTTTCTTCTTGATTAGGAGTTGTCTTATTTTTTGAACTGCTATGGCTGACCTACAACTTTTTTTCTTTAGTGTAGCAAAAATAATGCAACGATACCAGCCATCATTGAATCCAACGACACCAGCCATCATTGGCTGCTAGAGAAAAGTGTAGGGAAGCTCGTGCTCACAGGCTTGATATTCTTAGGCACAATCAGCAGAAAGGTATCTATTACCTTTTACCAGTTAATGTAGAAATTTGTAATTCATGTTAAAGCTTGATTCAGTCTGAAAAAAGCTTTCGATGATGGTAAGATATGCAGTGCATTAAAACCTTGATTTTTTAGGAATTAATTAAAACAAGTGGCATGATTGCTATTTCGTCTTGATTAGGAGTCGTATATGAGTACTTTTTATAGCATTGACTCACAAGTATAAATGATCATCTTGATTTCCAGTCATGTACTTTTGTATCTAACATAGATAGGCATATGAAGAAAATGATTAAGCTTTAGAAACAGATAATATTGCTGCACATTGTACATTCTTAGTGATTACAAGGTGCTGCAATATCTCTCAAGCATTAGAATCACTTTGTTCGAAAACCGCCATTACAATGATTTATAGGGACTGAGATAGTTCTTTCCTCTTTACTAAACTGGCAACACTTGGCTAAGGTTGGAACAACATCTACTATCCATGGCAAGAACCCTGTTCGATGTTTTCTTACTCCATTCTTGACTTTTGCTCCTATACAACACCCACTGTCCATAGTTCTAAATAATGTCTACGTCTTCTTCTTCTTAATTAGGAGTTGTCAAATATGTTGAACTGCTACAATTGATATACATGTAGCAACAATAATGCAACAGTGCAGGGAAGCTTGTGTTAATAGCCTTGATATTCTTAGACACAATCGGAAGAATGGTATTATTACCTTTTAGAGTTAATGTAAAAAATTGTAGCTCATGATTCAAGCGGGTAAGAGCTTTCGATGATGGTAAGATATGCTACATTTAAACCATGAGTGTTCATGAATTAAACAAAAGAAAGTAGTGGGTTAAATAGAAAAAAGTACATAGCGTTTGCAAGTATTTCTCAAGCTAAACACCATGGCATTTGGTTATTGTTTTTAAACTTTGATTGCTTTGATGAAACCAACGTCTACTCAAAAAGCTTCATGCAATGCTAACAATGACACTATAACGGCTTTTTAGGTGAAAAATCAGCTCCAAGGAAACAAAAGCAGGTGAAAAAGATGCGAACACTTGCATCTTTAGTTAGTCCTACTAACAACCACCCAAAAAGGCTGCATGTAAAGGATTTTCATAGGTTAGTTCGAGCAGAGCCTCTTTGCATAAATGAACCTTCTTGTGTCAATGATCAAAGATTAGATGACGTTGCTCGAGGTAGTAATTATTGGTTTTATGATGCTTAGCTGTAAATAACATATGATTACATTTAATATTTGCTTCCACCTCTACAAATTGCTTAGAGTTACAATCTTGATGGTTGACTTTTGCACCTAGACAACTCCCACTGTCAATAGTTCTAAATGATATCTACTTTTTCTTCTTGATTAGGAGTTGTCATAGTTTTTGAACTGCTACGGCTGATATACAACTTTTTTTCCTTTAATGTAGCAAAAGTAATGCAGCGACATCGGCCAACATTGAATCCAACGCTCCCCTCATTGGCTACTAGAGAACAGTGTAGGGAAGCTCGTGCTCATAGGCTTGATATTATTAGGCGCAATCGGCAGAAAGGTATTATTACCTTTTACCGGTTAATGTAGAAATTTGTAATTCATGTTAAAGCTTGATTCAATCTGGAAAAAGCTTTTGATGATGGTAAGATATGCAGTGCATTAAAACCATGATTTTTCAGGAATTAAACAAAACAAGTAGCACGATTGCTTTTTCTTCTTGATTGTGAGTCGTGTACGGTACTTTTTGCTGCACATTATACATTCTCAGTGATAAGTGGATTATCTCTTAAATAATAAACAGTATACAATCCAATATTTGAACCAAGCTTCAGTTTGTCCGAAATCCGCCATTACAATAAATTACTGGGACATAGATAGTTCCTTCCTCTTTGCTAAATTGGCAAGATTTGGCTAAGTTGGAACAACATCTACACTGTCCATGGCAAGAACCCTGTTTGGTGGTTCCTTTCTCCATTCCTGACTTTTGCTCCTAGACAACACCCACTGTCCATAATTGTAAATAACGTCTACTTCTTCTTAATTAGGAGTTGTCAAATATGTTGAACTACAACAGCTGAGTCTTCAGGAATTAAACAAAACAAAGCAGCACGTTAAATTGACAATAGGAAAAGGTACATAGCTTTTGGAAGCATTTCTCAAGCAAAAACACCATTGGATTTGGTTATTGTTTTTAAAACTTTGATTGCTTTGATGATGCTAACGTCTACTCAATAAGCTTCATGCAATGCTCACGATGACATTGTAATGGTTTTTTAGGTGGAAAACCAGCACCAAGGAAACAAAAGCAGGTGAAAAACGGTGAGTAATTCTTCATGTTTAAGGCTTGATTTAAACTGGAAAAGCTTTTGATGATGGTAAGATATGCAGTTCATTCAAAATGTGATTTTTGCAAGTATTTCTCAAGCAAAAACACCATGGAATTTGGTTATTGTATTTAAAACTTTGATTGCTTTGATGATGCTAATGTCTACTCAGTAAGCTTCATGCAATGTTAACAATGACATTGTAATGGTTTTTTTTAGGTGGAAAACCAGCAGCAAGAAAACAAAAGCAGTTGAAAAACGGTGAGTAATTCTTCATGTTAAAGCTTGATTTAAACTGGAAAAGCTTTTGATGATGGAAAGATATGCAGTTCATTCAAAATGTGATTTTCAGGAAGAAAACAAAACAAAGTAACACGACCAACCAAACGGAAGCAGGTGAAAGACAGTAATTACCCTCCAACTCTATATGGTCACTACTTTTACAGTATAGGTTACAATATTGGGTCATTGTTTAGTAGAATTTTGTTTCCTTGGATGATGCTACCGTCTACTCAAAAAGCTTCATCTGATGGAGACATTGTAATGGTTTTTCCAGGTGAGAAACTAACAACTAGGAAACAGAAGCAGGTGAAAAACGGTGAGTACTAATTAGCTTTTCCAAGTATTTTTGAAGCAAAAGAGATATTATATATTCGCCACTTTTATAATATAGTTTGTTCTTTACAGATGAACCATTGAATCTTGAAGGCCCCAATACAACTTTCCAGTATTGCCATGCTAATATATGGTACCAAGAGCAGTCCGTGAAATCTAGGAAAACTAAAGAACCACAATTCTCTATTTACTGTGGGGAGGGTAAAGTTAAGTTGCCACTTTTGAGAGATGCTCCGGATGAACTGAAAGAACTTTGAGACTATCAATGTGGAAAGGATTCAGCTAGATTTAGAGAGTCCATTGGAGCATATAATTCAATGTTTGCATTCACCTCAATTGGAGGGAAAATTGACAGCTTCATTAACGATGGAAAGGGGCCTTATGTGTTTAGGTTAAGCGGGCAAAATCACCATAGAATTGGGTCATTGTTGCCTCCTGAAGGGAAATCACCTAAGTTTGCACAGTTGTACATGTATGAATCTGAGAATGTAGTGGCTAACAAGATGGCTGCATTTTCTACCATTGATGGGTCAAGCAATCTTGACGCAAAAATTGTTGAGAAGTTGGTTCGTGTGTTTGATAAAAATAATGAAATAGTTTAGATGTTTCATCCTGCAAGAAAACGGTTCAAACAAGTATATTATGAACATGTTCGTCTTTGATTGCTCGAGTGTCGTGCATCTGATGGCCGTCTAAATAATATGCGAAATGCTGATGAGGTGGCTAGATTGATACCGGGTAGTGATCCCTCGAATCCAAGAGACATAATCGTTGATGACAGAACTGTAGGGCTAAAATGAATTAGTGCATTGCATCCAAGCTTCATGGCCATGCAATACCCTGTGTTATTTCCTTATGGTGAGGATGGCTATAGAAAGAATATTTTCCACAGAGATGTTGTTTGTTCTAAACCAACGAAGAGAAATACAGTTTCAATGCATCAATTTTATGCATATGGACGCCAATACAAAGGGAATGAAGGGCATACCTTGCTTAATGGATGCAAACTACTTCAACAATACATTGTTGATGCATATACGTGTATTGAGCAATCTCGGTTGAATTGGGTGACTCAAAATAAAATAAAAAAAACTTCAAGCAGATTTGTACAACAACATTAGGGATGCTGTTGTGCGAGGAGATTCATGTCCAAGATTTGTAGGCAAGCGAGGGGTCTTGCCAGCTTCTTTTACTGGTAGCCCGCATTATATGCAACTACCAAGATGCACTTGCTCTTTGTAGGAAATATGGTCACCCAGATTTTTTTACAACCCTTACATGCAATAGTAAATGGTCAGAGATGTAACACTTCTTTGATTTCATTCCGGTTCAAAAACCAGAAGATAGACCCGATATTATATGCTGAGTTTTCAAAATGAAGTTGGATGAATTGATGCATGACGTTAGGAAAAATAGCATCTTTGGCAAGGTTCGAGCAGGTAGTTTTAATTACAGAAAATAAAAGTTCTTATCATTAGCTTCTGTTTTCCAATTTTTATTTTCTAAATAAAATTTTGTTACACATGTAGCTGTTTATACAGTTGAATACCAGCAGCGAGGACTTCCACATGCGCATATCTTGATATGGCTTTCTCAACAAGACAAATGTCCTACTCCAGCTGATGTAGACCGTATAATTTCAGCTGAAATCCCTGATGAGAAAGAAGACCCTGGTGGTTATAATGCTGTGAAACAGTTTATGATGCATGGATCATGTGGTGACTCGAGGCCTCACAATTCGTGTATGAAAGATGGAGAATGCAGTAAACATTATCCCAAAAGCTTCAAAAGTGAAACTTATGTGGATTAGAATCGATTCTCAGTCTATAAGAGGCGTGCTGATGGCAGGGAAATAATTGGAAAAGATAACATAACGCTAGATAACAGGTAAGCATATGGAATATGCATTTTTAAATTGAGTTACTTTTTGCAAATATTAGATAAATCACATTCCTTAACATCCTTTATACAGATCTATTGTGCCTTATCATCGCAATTCCATAGTCAAGTACCAAGCACACATCAACGTCGAATGGCAAAACCGAGCAAAATCCACTAAGTATCTTTTTAAGTATATCATGAAGGGACCTAATAGAGTTACAATGGTCATAGAAAAAGCTAATGGAACAAGTACAAGCAGAAAAGATAAAAGGTCTATTATCGTTGATGGGGTCAAACACTATCAAGATTGTCGTTACATTTTAACTTGTGAAGCATGCTGGAGAATCTTTGAGTTCCCCATCCATTTTAGAGAACCAATGGTCCAAAGATTATCTTTGCATTTAGAAAATGAACAACCTATTACTTTCAAAGAATCAGAGTCCTTAGATGGCGTGATGGATCGAATAGACCCTAAAGGGACAATGTTCATGCAGTGGATGGAGAAAAATAAAAGGGATCGTTGGGCTCACTCTTTAACTTACTGTGAATTTTCAGAACATTATGGGTGGAGCAAAAAATATCGTGTGTGGACATGGAGAAAATGTGGCACTACCATTGGTCGATTGGTATATGCTCACCACATGTCAGGCGAGCTCTACTATCTACGAATGCTATTGAACGTCACGAAGGGACCAAGAAGCTTCAAGTTAATGAGTGTTTTATCAAACTTTTAAAGAAGCCTATTACTAAAGAGGTCTGCTTGAGGATGACAATGAATGGCACGATGCGTTGACCGATGCTGCAAGGTGCCAAACTGGACAGCAGCAACGTGAACTCTTTGTTAGCTTTTGCTCTTCTGTGAGATAACTGATCCGCTGGAGTTACGGAATTTTCATTGGGAGAATTTGTCAGATGACATTGAGCATTCACAACGTCGTATATGCAAAATGCATACTTTACGATTTAATAAAGAACAATGCAAGATGCGCTCTCTGTATGAGATTGAATTAATACTCAATCGGTAAATGAAGTGCTTAAAAGATTTTCCTTCTCTTCCTGCTATGGACCCTTCTTTCATTGCTCAGTGCAGCAATAGATTGTTACATGAAAAGCTAAACTACGAACGTGTTGAGTTGAAAAAGGGAGCATGATATCACATTTAAGAGCCTAAATGATGAGCAAAGGCATGTTTATGATACGGTTATAGATGCAGTAATTAATAAGAAGGGTGGTCTTTAATTTATTTCAGGTTATGGAGGAACTGGGAAGACATTTCTACGGAAAACGATAAATACAAGACTCTGATCAGAGGGACACATTGTCTTGGTAGTTGCTTCATTAGGAATTGCAGCATTATTGATTGACGGCAATAGAACAATGCATTCACTATTTAAAGTTTCCTTGACTTTGACTGGTTGCTCCTGTTGTGTTATCAAACAATGGACAATGCTGGCAGAGCTTATGTGTAAAGCAAGTCTTATAATATGGGATGAAGCCCCGATGACTCATCGACATATATTCGAGGCGGTTGACAGAAATTTGAAAGATATATTGAGGGTTGAAGATCCAAATGCTGAACACAAACCATTTGGAGGGAAGCCAGTCTTACCAGGTGGTGATTTCAGGCAAATACTCCCAGTGGTCCCCAAAAAGGGCAGAGAAGAAATAATGTCGGCATGTATTAACAGATCCAATCTTTGGAAACATTGTGAGGTGTTCGTACTTACAAGAAACATGAGGCTTCTTCAAAAGAAGACTCCACAAAACTATGGCGGTGTGTCTGTTAAGGAGTTCGGCAAATGGATCATAGACCTTGGTGATGGGAAGTTGACAACATATAGTCTAGAGAACGAATCTAATCCTGCTTGGATCAAAGTTCCAATAGAATTTCTTATTCAACACGGTGACAATCCAATGCAGGACATAGTCAAAACGACGTACTCAGAACTACCAAGAAAATATAAAGAAGGAGGATATCTACATGAGACGGCAATATTAACACCAAAAAATGAAGATGTTGAAAAGATCAACTCACATATTTTTTCTTCTATACCGGGAAAAGCGAAGGCATATAAAAGCTCAGATACAGTATGCAAGGCTTCTGCAAATTCTGAGGAGCAAGATTTATTATACCCAACAGAGTTTTTGAACAGCTTAAAGTTCAGTGGAATTCCAAATCACGAACTTGAGCTTAAAGTTGGATCCCCTATAATGCTCTCACGGAACATGAATCCAAGCAAAGGCATGTGCAATGGTACATGTCTGATTGTAACTCATCTAGCAAAGTGGGTGATAGAAGACAAAATACTCACAGGGGAACAAGCTGGAGAAAATATTTTCATACCAAGGATCATTATGACCCCAAGTGAAACCAGCCTCCCTTCGTCTTCAAACGCCGCCAAATACTAGTTTCCCTTTGCTATGCAATGACAATAAACAAAAGCTAATGTCAAATACTTGATCAAGTGGGATTGTATCTGCCAAAGCCAGTATTTAGCCATGGACAGTTATATGTTGTTGTTTCAAGAATAACTTCACCTAAAGGTTTACAAATTCTAATTGAAAATGAAAAACCAGAACATGAAGGTTACACAAAGAATATTGTGTACAAAGGAGTCTTCAACAATTTACCAAGAAGAGGTAAATTAGTCTGAACTCTGGTAGATATAGATTCTATGCAGTACCTTTCTGATTTATTTTACATAGGAATGACTTCTTATAAATATATGGATTCTCATGTCTTCTCCTTGCCTAGGATACAACTTTATAGTGAAATGACACAAACTTTCTTTGAAGAATCTGAAGCGGCGATATCTTGCTATGTCTCCTTGCAAGAGTAAAGAGTACAGTTGCCGCAAGAATACTTACTTTTTCCTTTCCATATTCCCCCATGGATATCAGTAAGTTAGTCTCGAATCAAATAAGTGCTCTCATTAAGTATTTGAAGCTGACATTGAAGTTTTTCTTACGTTTGTGTCAATTACATTGCCACAAATCAGAGCAACCATTACGAAAAGGTTCTCTTTTCATATTTGACATTTGGAACTCTTTTCCTTGATTCATTTTTTTATCCAATTCTGTTGAGTAAACAGTTGAGTACTACCTTTTTATTATTATTATTATTATTATTATTATTATTATTATCCTTTCATGTTATTGCTAGGCATGGACGTTAACTTTTTATTGCAAGTAAATTCTAAGAAAGATATGATTTTTGGCTAAGCATATATCCACTGTTATTGATGAGTTGAGTTTGCAAAATGGGAAACCAACCAAAAAAATTCCGACACTTTAGTCCTTTTTATTCTTGTGAAATTATTGATTATAAGTAAAAACAGATTTGGAATCAAGTTTTAGTAAGGTTTTTTAATCTTACAGTTCAGTCCTTCTTATTCTTGTGAAATTATTGATTATAAGTACAACAAATCTCCAATCAAGACATGTTATTAATTTATATTCTCTACGTGATTTTCTGTTTTTTTTTAGTTTCATGTGTTGGTTTCATAACAGCAGGTATTTAGAACACAATAGCAAAGTCAAGTACTAACAGGTAAGAAGTTAGTACACTTTTTCTATCCAACAGAGAAGCCTCCTCCAATTTGTCAATTTTCTCTTCCTTCAGTGTTCATGCTTCAAGTCCACTTTAAGCAGAAAATATACCAGGTAACCTGACTCCTTTAAGCAAAAGATATGAGTGCAAATTAGCAAAAGATATGAGTGCAAATTAGCAAACGAGAACACTCTATCAAACCTACAAAAACATCACTCCTCTGCCTGTTGAGCTGCCTAGATACTATTTAACTGAGAAAGCTCCTGCAATCTATCAATCTTCTCTTCCCCCACCCTTTGCCGTCATTTTATATATATATATATATATATATATATATATATATATATATATATATATATATATATATATATATATATATATATATATATATATATCAGGTAATCATCTGTTGCTTTATTGAATGGATTTCTAAAAGCAATCTATACCAAATTGCTTTGGTTTGAAGCAATCTTCCTGAATTTTTGATTTTTTCTACCGCTATGCTTTGTAAATTGATGCTAGCTTGGTGAAATTTAACATGGTGTAGTCATGTTGCCCAGGAGAAACTCTCATAGAATTTACATCTTTAGATAATGTCTTCTAACATTTTAACTAC
The DNA here is from genome assembly GCA_033070095.1 of Escallonia herrerae. NCBI lineage: Eukaryota > Viridiplantae > Streptophyta > Magnoliopsida > Escalloniales > Escalloniaceae > Escallonia > Escallonia herrerae. The sequence goes on along the minus strand of JAVXUP010001472.1, from coordinate 44,955 downwards.
AGAAAGGGTCATGGAACACCTGAAATTGGTAAACAGAGACGATAGATGCACTACAAGAAAAACAGCTTTTTTCGACGGACTTTTAGCAACGGATTCGAATCCGTCGCTAAAAGTCACTTTTACCGACGAATTTTCCGTCAGTAAAGGTCCGTTGTTAAAAAAACTTTTCTGAGGGATTTTTCGTCGGTAAAGATCTTTAGCGACGGATCTTTACCGATAGAATATTCCGTCACTAATTTTTATTTTTGATTTTCTCCCTTTTTTCTTTTGCCAAAAAAATTTGAAAATGACTTTTATTGACGGACTTTTGCCAACGGAATAAATCTTTCGGTAAAAGTCAAATTTTTTTATGATCTTTAACGACAAATTTTTGGAGACCGCCAAAATCCGTCGCTAAAAGTCCTTAAAATTAAAAAACCCTACCCCTTCGTTCTTTTTTTCCCGCCGCTCACACCATGCCCTTCTTCTCTCTCTCAGTCTCTCTCTCTCTCTAACCCTAAATCGTAACCACTCACCTCCCACACACCCAACCCGCTGCCGCACCCCCACCCTGCCGCCTCTATCGCTCGCCGACACACAGGGGCGGAGCTACGTATGAACGAGGGGGGGGGGGGGTTAGTGTACCCCCTCAACTTCCCAAAAAAAAGTTCAGCCTGCGACTCTCTTTCTACGCCAAGTCTCTCACCCACTCCCCAGACTCAGACAGCACACACCCACTCGGCCACTCACCTGCGACGGTCGACGACGACACGCGAACACGGCAGGGGCTCCTGCCTCCTTGAGTCGACTCTCTCTATTGAGCTCGACTCAGATCTGAAACGAGTGGAGCCGTGGACGTGCCGATTTGGAAGTATAAGTGATCGGTGAATAGCGACGGCGAGGCGAGGACTCCATCGGCCAAGAACCCACCGCTGGCGACGACGTGTCGACGACCAGTGACCCTTGCGGTCAATTAGTCAATTGCCTAAATATTTTTAAAAAAAATTTCTTCAGAAATTCAGATTTTAAAAAAAAAATATAAAACATACTTTTAGCGACGGAATTTCCCATCGCTAAAAGTAAATAATTCTGTCGGTAAAAGTAATTTTTTTTTCCGACGGATGACATAATTCCGTCGCTAATCTTTTAGTAATGGGGTTATAGGCAACGGACTTTTAGCGACGGATTTAAGGTTTTAGCGACGGAAATATCCGTCGCTAAATGTCCTTTTTCTTGTAGTGAGGAAGCTCACTCAGTCACACATATCGTGGCTTCCACATTTGGTTCCTAGGAAGAATGAAAGTGGTTTGGCACTTAGAGTTAACCCCATACTACACCATCCAATATTTTGGCTAATTGCAAGCAGCATCATGGCCTGTGGTACTTACCCTTCATGTTGACTGTAGCTAGGGAAGTACCTAATCATTGTTTTAGACCATTACTACCATAAATTGATTGTGCTCATGGTCTTAATATAGAAAATACAAAAAAAAACACGAATTATTGCACTGGTGATGCAGAATATACTGAGCAATTGTTTCCACCGTAACTAGCATTATTATGAAGCAAACAGCATGGTGTAAGGAGTGATAGAGTGCAAATTAACAGACAACCCGTCTTTGTCAAAGCCACAAAAACAGCATTCCTCTGTCTGCTGAACTACTTAGATACTATTTAACTAAGAAGGCTCCTTCAATCCATCAATCTTCTCTTCCTCCACTGTACCTTGCCTTCTTTGTACCACGTAACCATATCCTTTAAGCAAAAAATACAAGTGCATGCATGAATTGGTTTATGGTTTGTACATGAGAATTGGAAATGAAGGCGTGAATAGATTGCTTTATTGAATGGATTGTTCAAAACAATCTATAGCAGCTACTTTTGGTTTGAATCAATCTTCCTGAATATGTGATTTTTCCTGATGCTATGCTTTGTAAGCTAATGATAGCTTGGTGAGTTGGTCGATTTCATTCATGGATTTTGGTATCTAATTATTGACAACCAAATGAAAAACATCATGCTTTTGCATAGTTACTTCCATAATTGCTGTCAGTTTGTAATAAAGATGCTTGTGGAATTCAACCCGCTTGCTCTTTGAACTAAACCCCATTCAAGCTAAGATTTATACAATTAATGGTTCTTTAAAAGTTAAGCAGTCAATACTTCTTTACTTCTTCTTTCTTTTTGATCAGTAGACATGAAATTCAATTGCATTGTATCATAATTACATAACTGTGGGATAGAACTAAAGTTGCTTTCTTTGGGTTAGATATTACTATAGAAAAAGAGATGGACATTTGTGGAATTCAGATTAGAGCCTGTAGTCGGTCCAACTACCAACCACCCAAAAAGGCTGCATGTAATAAATGTTCGTTGGTTAGCTCACTAATGCCTCTTCCGGTCAACTTTTTCTTCTTGATTAGGAATCGTCGAATTTCCTGAATTGTTATAGCTGACAGACCTTTTTTTTTTTTTTTAATAATGTGGCAACGATAATGCAACATCATCTGCCATCATCGAATCGAACACCTACTTTATTGGGTGCTAGACAACAATACAAGGAAGCTCGTGCTCATAGGATCGATATTCTTAGACATTAATGTAGAAAAAGATATTGAAATTTGTTGAAATCAGACTGCTTAAAAGAAGGGAAGAAAAGAACCAAAGTTTGTTAAAGAAAAACTTCAAAATTTAGCAAAAAGAGGTGTGCTTTCAGCAGAATGGAAAGAAGAAATGAGAACCTATAGGTAGTCTTAAGTAACAACCACCCAAAAAGGCTGTATGTAACAGATGTTTATCATTGGTGATAGGATTCTAATCCCATACTAGGACATATTACCTTTTTACTGAACAGTTGTAAATACTGTTAGATAAGGAATACCATTCATAATAGGATTCCAATTCCATACTAAGAAAGATTATCTTTCTTAGTATGGAATATAAGTCCTAATAGGTTAGTATATTAGTCAGTAGAGTTTTATGGCAGCTAGAATTTGTTTATAAATTACAGAGTGCCAAGTAATTCAGACATGATTAAATCCTACGAAATTATATACATATATATAAATATATATAAAGATCTCATTAAAAAATATCAGGATTTAATATGCTTAATTATTCCTAATAGGATTCTAACCCATACTAAGACAGGTTAACTTTTTACAAGACAATTGCAGATACTATTGGATACAGAATAGTATGAGAAAAAGTATAAAAGCATAACATATGTCCCAAAAATACTCAGATCAAAATCTTTGCAATAATCCCAACAGCTCTCAGGTATTGTCTCTTTTACTCCTCTGTTCATCTTTCAGAATTACGTGAAGGTAAGGATATACTACTAACTAAAGAGAAACATAATCATAATCCTTTTAATTTCCCTCTCAACATCTCTATCTGTGTGTGTGTGTGTGTGTCACACACACACGCTCACAATCTCATAAGAAAGCTTAACTACTGGATCTCTCTTTCGCAGTTTAGTACTCTCCTTAGAATCTGGAAATTTTAACAGGCTGTTTTTATTGTAAAAGTTAATTAAATCATGAGCAAAGACAAAAGATAAATTGCATTATTTTTCTGTTCAATTTCAACAACTACGTACATTATTATTTTTCTTTACATTCTTCGTGAATTTGGTTGTTATGGATAACGCTAAGTTGTACAATCGAAGCAAAGCAAATGGCGTCAGAATGGACCAAACTCTCTGAGATAAAAGCTGATAGAGATGACTGGACCATCAAAGTTATGAGTGACGTGGATTTGGGATGGAGTAAACCCAAGCACAAAAGAGATCTATGACTCCAACATGATATTGCTTGACGAGGAGGTAAGTATGACATATCGTTTATGGTCATGTAACAGAAAAACTAATATAAATACTATTCCTAATGTGATAGTAGTGACTATAATTATATGATTTCAGGGAAATCTACAGCACGTATTGTTGCAAAATAACCAGAGGCGCACGTTCTTACCACTATTCAAAGAAGGAAACATCTATATGATTTCCAACTTCAAGATCATAGAGGCAAAGGGAACATACAGGCCATTACCAAAGCAGAATACAGTCATCACTTTGTTCCATGGAACTAAAGTACCGCACCTCAAGCGAGATCTCGAATCAATGCCTCAGCATAACTTTGCACTTATAAACTATGACGAGCTACACAAACGAGTGAATGATGTCACATATCTCACAGGTAAAAACACTTTAAGGACTCAATTAGACCTCTTCCCCACATTAAATTGTATCAGAATAGTTGCATATGAAATCCATTTTTCCTACATTCTATCTAGATGTCATCAGTATTCTATCAAAGGTCTTTGACATTGAAGATTTTGGCATCAAGCCTGGGAGGACCAAACCACTTTTCAAGAAGGACATCACTTTGACAAACAAAAGGTAATGAAATCTCTCTTAGACAGGATATGTACATTAGAACATCTGCCATTGCTATATACAAATGTATTATTTATGACTGGCATGATAGGGGCCAAGAATTGAAAGTAACACTTTGGTCGAAGCAAGCCTTGGAATTTGAAAATATTCTAAAGAACCAAACAACCACCAAAATAGTACTTATTGTATGCGGTTGTACGGTCAAAGAATTCAATGGTTAGGCGTCTTTCACTCTTCTTTTTTGCTTTACATATAACAGTTCTTTTGTTCATTACCTGATTTCCCTACACTTGGATCTTATGTTAATGTTTGAAAAAAAAAGGAAACATTCATCTAAGTTCCACAAGTGCAACGAAGATTTATGCCAATCTCAACATAAAGGAGGCCAACGGCCTCATAGAAAGGATGCACAATGCAATAGACTAGAACTTTGAGATTGAAATGCTACCAACCCCAACAAAACCAACAATGGAAGAAATAAAGCTCGCCAGTAGATTGACCATCGACCAAATCCTCAATATGAAGTTTGAAGATGGACAAAAGATACTTCAATCTCGCATGACTCTCAATACTCCTTTGCACACCTTACATTTTAACTTTTAAGTAGTCTATACATTATTATGTTTATGCTTTGCCATCATTTGTGTAGGAGATACTTTGTACCTGTAATGCCACGATACTACAATTCCAAGATGTAAACAGTTGGTATAACTCAGCATGCCAATGCAGTAAAAAAACTAAAGCCCTTTCAAGATGCATTGTACTGTGAAAAATGCAAAAAAAGTAGCGAAGATACCAGTTCAAAGGTAACATATTTTGCACTTGGCACTCAAGGAAAAAATGGACAACTGTCAGAAGTTCTTTTACATTCATTCAAGGCGAGCTGTTAATGTTGCAAGACAATTATGCTCAGGTATAGACTGCAGGTGCAAGTAAAGGATGTTACAGGGACAACAACATTCGTAGTTTTCAACCGAGAAGCAGAAAGGATGCTACAAATTCCACACAACAACTCATTGATGAACAAAAAGAAGTAAATTCTGATCACAATCCATTGATGTTATTATGACATATCTCTATGACATCAGCAAAATAAACCACCCTATACTACAAGATTAATGAGTACCTAAAACTACACACACTATTTCAGGAACAAAATTTGCAAGAAATTCCAAGAGTTGTGAAGAACATTGTTGGTAGGACCTTCATCTTCCAAGTCAAGATCACACAATTCAACATCGATAAGGGTTATGAAGACTACACTGTCAACCAAGTCTTCGAAGATACAGATATTGCTGAGGGAAGTGCCTGTTTGGTTACAGCTATGCAACTATGGAAAATCTCCAATTAGCTCAACAAAACTCTGTCAAATAGAATTCCAAACTAAGTTCAGTCCATCAATTAGATGCTTATGGATATATTTGAGGATTACTTGACGAAATTCTATTTCCAATCCGAGCAAGGGAAACACAAACATTGCTCTTCATGTCTCAAACATTTGATTGTGAGCGTTGACTGCAACGTCATTGTTTGTGAGTCCCATGATGGGGAATAACTTTCTAAGGTTCTGGCTTTACATGGCTATGTCTAAGATCTTAATACATAGCACTAAAATCATACCTTTATTATTTGCAGGTGTCCAAGAATTCTGATGCAAAAGATGACACCCAAAAGGTTCAGAATTAGGATACAACTACCAAAAGAAAGCGCATAAAAAATAACAGTGAAGCTGACCATAATGTAACGTAATGACGACACATCACAGTTAGACGACTCAGAGGATGAAGAACGTGAGCATGTTCTGATAGTCAAACAACAAGCTAAAGTTCCAGAAAGAAGAGAATCAAGCAGGGCAAGGAAGAAAAAGATAATTATGGATGACTATACATACGCAATCTATGAACTTTCACTTTTCTTTTACGCAAAAAATAAGCAGCAATTGCATAGACGGAGAAACTCTATATACTTTTGCCGTTTGGTGATTAGATCTCTGCAATCTTCTTAAACTCCTACCTTATGCCAAGAAGAAGTAGAACTTTGTTGGTTGCTTAGTCCGTTTACTTTGCTTGAATTAATTTTACAGTCGAAACCGTGATTTAATCACTGCAGTCTCAACAAATTGCTATGCGAAGTCATTGACGAACAAAAAGAGGTAAATTCTGATGAAACATCGATCTCTTAAAAATAAGAGTACCGTCCTTTCCCGCCAAGGACTCTCTTTCTGTCCAGAGGGAATAACGAAATTATTCGCATGTGGTGGTGTAAAATCAATTCAGTAGCTAGACAGAGTGATTTGGTTGGCCATTTTCAGGAAATTTTAACTTTCAACTCAATGATTTCCTATTCCTTTCTCTGTAAAACAAAGTAATCTCGCACATTTCACAATTTTAGGCTCAATAATCTGAAAGAGGGGTTGGTTTTTTTAAATCTATACATTTATAAAAGCACGGATGGGGTTAAATGGCTAATCTTTTCTTTCCTTAAATTACCCTTTTCTAATTGATTTCTCCATAAAAGGTTAAGGGTGAGTAAGGGTGTTTTTAACTTATAACATTTTTCCCACTAAATAGCCTTCTTAAATTAGAATGTTATTTAAAAATGAGGGTGTTTTTGACTTCTCATAGGATATCAAGCCGTTTTCCTTAAAATACCCTTATTGGAATATATATTTTGATTAGAGTTAAGGATTGTTTTGACTTTTGATTTAAAATTTTTTTTATTAAATACCTATTTTTAATAAGGGTGAATAAAAAATAAGGGTGTTTTGACTTGCTCTCTAATTATTGAAAAATTTTCTATCAAACTCTACCGTCTCCATTCACGTTAAAAACTAAACTACCTTAGAGTTATTAGATCTTCTCCATCATATTTGATTAAAGGAAATAATTTGCAGAAGTTCTTTGTAGCCTTTTGTGAGAAATTTAATATATCTAAACTAAATTGAATATTTTGTCAAAAATTCAATCTTTTTTAATTATTCTGCATGCATATAAATTTCAATACAAACATATTAGTACATTAAAAATATCGTAAACATGAAGTCTAATTCTAGATTTGAATATGGACATATTGGTATAAGGAAGCTATCGTAAAATTGAAATTTTAGAATTTTTTTTATATGCATATATAATATTGACTAGAGTTAAATGGCTAATCCTCTCTTTTTCTTCGTAAGATGTCCTTTTTAAACTGAAGTCTTCATACAAACATTAGTGTTGATTAGGGGTTTTCTTTACTTGAAACTTTTTTCACATTAAATACCCATTTTGAATTAGAGTGTTGTTTAAAAAAAAGATGTATTTGGCTCCTCTTAAGATATAAAAAATCTTTCTTTAAAACACCAGTATAGTAATTTATACTTTACTTAGAGCTAAGGGTTGTTTTGCCTTTTGGTTAAAAAAAAGTAAAAGAAAAAATCTTATGAGAACTTATAAAATCACCCTTGAACTTTTGCACGTTCTTTCATTACTGAATTTTTTTTGTTAAAACCTATTGCTTCCATTCACGTTAAAGTTAAAATACCTCAGAGTTACTACATCTTCTCCATCAATTTTGATTCGTGAGAACAAATTATAGAGAACAATATTTTCTATAGCCTTTAAGAATAAACATAATCTAACTAAACTAAATTGAATTGAATATTTTATCAGAAATTCAATCCTTTTGTAATTTTGTACTACATATTTGTTTATTGATATGTATCCTACAAATCTCAATAATTATGCATGTATATATATTTCAATACAAATATAATCGTACGTTGAAACTATCATATAACTAAAGTTTAATTTTAGATTTTAATTACCGACATATTGGTATAAGAAAGTTATCGTAAAACTAGACCTTTAGAAAATTTTAAATGTATAAGAATTGCTAGATCATACAACTCTGCTCTTAATTATAACTTGACTTTGTGGCAAGTACATAATCCCATATTCGTATTAGAGTTATTGGAATACCTTTATTTGCATGACAAGATATCCTTCATATGTTTATTATCTTTTTATGATCCATTGTATCCCGAGATATTATATTTTTACATAATAATATATTTTTCATATAGATATTGCCTTCGTATATTTTCTGATAAAGACTCCAATTTATTTCAGCTCAAATGATTAATAAATGTTTTTGAGCTTGAAAACTCTCAAGTTTTGATAGGCAAATGGTTAAATAACTAATTTTTTTTCTTAAACTATTCTTTTCAAGTTAAAAAGTTCTCTAAATATCTTGACTTCTTAGAAGATGAGGCTAAATTACTATTGTTTTAGCTAACTTTAAACATTTTGAAGTTAAAGAAGTTCATTAATGCATCTTTTAGTGACAAAATAATGAATATAACAAAAAAGGATAAGAATCTGGTCCCAGCATATAAAATAATCTCAAGAGATTAAAATGGCTAAATATTTTTCCATTAAAATATCCTTTTTAGAAATAAAAGGTTTACAAAAATTAAGCAAATTTTTTACTTTTAAAAAAGTGAGACTAAACTACAATATTTTGGGCCAAATATAAATTATTTACCGTTAAAGAGGTTAAAATTCACTAATGCATCTTTAAGTGACAAAAATATGTGAGTGAATCTTGCCCAATCTTATAAATATGATGTTAAGACTTTGTTTACCTTTAAAGAAAATTCTATCAAAACATAACCTTAAAAATTATCAACATCAAAATAACCTAGATTTTAAAAGGTGGGTTATGGAAGGCTTATTGATGACGATTGCGCTTTGTGGAGGGTTGATTTGAGGCAATGTGGGCCATTTGGTGGCGGTAGGTGAATTGGATAGGTGGTGGCTAATTGAACACAATGGTAGGCTGATTAGTGGTGGTGAAAGGTTGTTCTGGTGGTGGTTGCCTTGGTGCTGGGTAATAATTTGATACCAACAAGAATCTTATATATCTTTTTTCATATTTTAAGTCTCAAATTCAAATTTTCATTTATGTTCATTTGGTTTGTTGAATCGTAATGGTTTGTTGCAAGTGATTGAAATAAAAAAGTTGTGACAATTGATTGGGGTGAGAAGGCTAAAGAAAGAAAGTTGAAGAACACGATGATGGTGGGATATGATTGTGGCTGTGGCTATAGCTGGTTGTGGGGGTATGTGTGGGTGGGACCGTGTGTCTGTATGTTGTCTTTGCGTGTGTTGAAACTGAAGAAGTGTAAAGGGATGATGGTGGTGGGGCTATATGGTGAGATGAAGGGACGATGACTGACATTTGAAGAATTATATTCTTAAGTAATGTATGTTCTGGTCTTTTCATTTTTCACTTATTCAGTCAACTGACATAAGTGCTATTTTTTTTTCACCTAATGGACATGTGTATACTTTATTCTAACCTCATGTTCATGGGTGCAATTAGCCATATAGTTTTCTCAACTCTCAAAACTTTGTGCCGTAGGTAATTTTTTCTTTTTTATTTTGATGATACAGGTCTTTATATGATGAATGATCTGAGTTATAAATTATTCTTGATAAACTTTTGTTGAGTTTGTATTTATAATAAACCTGTAATGTGTATGTCTAAATATAGGATGGAAAATATAGGTTTGTGAACATTGTTGAAACTAGGTTCATTATTATTATCGATATCAACTTCACACACTTATTTTGTAATATAAATTTCAAAAGGAAACACATAAGGTACACATGCATATGAACTTTTTAGATGAAGAGGTTTGTTGTTATCATACAAATCGGTATTAAAAAAATAAAAGTCCTTATTGTACTTTAAGATCAACAAGGTCATGCTAGATAAAAATAAAAGAGAGCTTCAGAGTACACTATTAAGAGAATTTCAGTGTAAAATATAGATTTTTTAATTGAAAATGAAAAAAAGAAAGTATAATTAAGATTTTAGACAAATTGTACTCAAACGTTGGAATTTAAGATGAAAAAGTTGAAAAAAGACTTGCTTTATATTTTAATCTTAAAATAAGAGATACATGAAAATTTTTACTCCATTCGTCCCAAACTATTTGATCATACTAATTGCATGCTTATTTAAGATATGAGTCTTATTATATGAGTTTCTCATTCTATCCCAAGAGAGAGAGGGGGAGGAAGAAAGTGCTTCAATAGAGAGAAATTGGTTGGTTGAGAATTAAATGGGGGGAGATAAGTAAAATTAAAAAAAAAAGTCTACAAAGGATAAACATATAAAAACACCTACATAATCTTTTTTAACTTAAAAATTGATCAATTTTTTTTGGGACAGCCCAAAAAGAAAATATGATAGTTTTTTTTGGGACAGATGGAATAACAAAAACAAATAAACTGCAGGGGATATTTTTAGCCCCCCACCCTCACCCCCATAACCACCGTTACAAGAAATGGCGATCACTGTACATCAAAGAAGATGGGTGGATAATGAATGATACTGAAAATACTAAATAATGATATTTTGAAATTTAGTGGTGATGCTTGTAGAAAAAAATTCCAAAACTCTAAAGGTAAACAAAAGAAAAATTTTGAAAAGATCGTTGAAAGTTAAAACCACTAAATTTATTGCTTAAGCAGCTCAGTTTCTATATGTATCTAGCTAGATCTCTTGAGTTTGCTTGATTCTTGACTTTAAGATGCAACATTTAAGCTCATAACCCATTTTGACTTACAAACTTTATTATATATTATTAATCATAACTTTTTCTTGTTAGACCTTTATTTTGGAGAATCCTTTTCGGATTAATTTTTGAACTTTCTTAATATCACCTAACTATAATTCAAACCTTTTTCTCAATTTCACTTCCTATACTTATATATATGTCATCAAAACATGTTACTGAAAATTAGACAACTACAATATATACACTTGACATTAATTATCTCTAAACACTTTTATTACTATACAATCAAACTTGTAGTGTTTCGTGAAAGTTTTGATATTTGTGAAAGATGTTTGAGACTAATAACAATGTTAATGTACCTTCGATAACAAGATATAATATGAAACAGTCAAGATTTTTTTTAGCGGCAACTTGACGTGATGACAGAAATACATATGATAAATAGTAAAAAATATTAGTAATAATTGGCGTGAAAAATTAGAGCTTAAAAGTAATATCATGTCTTGTGGAATTAAATTTTTTTTTATATATTTTGAGCTTTTGATTAGCAGTTAATAATGATTTATTATTATAGTTTAGTTATAATAGTCGTATTAATTAATTTTAATTGTATTTTTCACCAATATTCACAATATTTTTATTTTAAATTAGTATATAACGTGCAAAGTACGTGATGCTTACTAGTATCTAAAAAAGGACCGGATAAAACAGACGCGGTGTTTTGCAATGTTATTCGTAAGCATAACAATCCTATTTTTTTTTTGTGGCATAGTTAAAGAGACATTGTACTTTTAAGGAAGAAGAATAGACTGGACCTTCCATTACATTTTACAATTAAGATTTAATGATGTATTGATGCAAAAATTGCACCCGGAAGCTTTCGTCAACTTTTATCAAAGACCATGTAACTAAGATAGAGTTGATCCACTTTGAAGGAAGATCAGAGAAATCCAGTGGACACGATTGTATCACTTTATCCCGATTACAAATAGGAGTCCTTAATGGAGCAGCACACAAAACCAAATAGGATGAGAAGTTATTACATCAAAATAATACACTACTTGAAACAAGCAAGCAAGTAATTTACATAACCAGGTAGGATTACAATTGTACTTACATCAGAATCCTACACAATTTCAACAAGAAATCACATGAACCACATTATAAATACGGCATTCAAACCCTCTCAAACACAAGAATTTACTTGCATCAAAATCTACTCTATAAATACAGCATTCCAATCAACAAGGTTTGTCGACTATAAATTTGCCTAATTATATAACTCGCATTATTTTAATACGGTACAAACGCCATAACAACTGTTTTTTTTCATGTACCTAGAAACCAAGACACAAAGTTGGACGTACAACAAGTTTGCTCCTAGGAGGGACGTATTGCCAACAATAACACACAACATGCACCGAATCAGTAAGGTACGAGTTCAATATTTTAAATGCATGGATGCACATGTTTTCCTTTGTTTTTCTGTCTCTATCTCCCTCCTTTTCTTCTGCTCAAGAACCACTCGGCAAATACTCCCTTTCTTCTGCACCAGAACCACTCCCTGTTTTTCTGTCTCACCATATTCCTAATACTTTGTTTTGCTGTCACTCCCTATTCCTTCTGTGACCAACATTGTAAATGACGTCAATAGCTAACACCATGAACAGTACAAACTAATGCACCTAGAACTAATCCAAATTTACGTGTTTCGTGTAGGTTGACAATGACATCAAGATCAACGAGCTACGGCCACTCACTGATTTACCAACAGAGTTAATCAAGGATATTATGGTCAGAATTTCAAAAGTATCGTGTCTAGACCTTTTTAGCATGCATTGGACCTGCACAACTTTTAAACGTTTGAACCACGACTACGAAATTATATGTGATGCTTACATTGGAAATTCAGAGTGACCCAATGATGATAAGAGACTAATACCTTGGCAGATATTTTCATGGTTAGAAGAAAGGGGACATAGGCACAAGAATAGCAATACAAACTTATTTTGAAGCACCACCACCAGAGACATTTACAATTAGTATTGGAAAACTACAACCAATTGCTAATACTGGATACATTAACACAAATTATGCAATAGGGGTAATCTCTATTTTGAATGGAACAAAGACCAACAAAAAGGGGATTGCTACCTTTATCCAGTGCTTTGATATGGGATACAATACTGTCTCACTCCTTGAATCACAATTCGTACTCGATGGCATAGTACGTTTAACTTGCGACAATTGGTGCCCAACTCGACAAGATATGTGCTGCAACAATATTGGAATTTTACATGAGATGAACAGGTAGAAGATTTCACATGCATGGAGGTAAACTCCTGAAGAGGAAAGATCAATCGATTGTCTAATGTGCAAGATTGATCTTTTACTGGATAGGTTCTTGGAGAATAAACGTACATTTGCCCTTTGGTATACAACTGATGAGATATCTGCTTAATTCTTATATGTTATTCTTATGACTCACAACTTTGATGGAAATAAGATCCTCAGTACTGTGTTTCTTATTTATTTCAATTCTTATACTAAAATTTTATTCTTATATTTGCACCTTCAAGCTTGAGACAAATATCGTATCCTTTGGATTACAAACATACATGTTATTTACTTCAATTCTCAGACTAAAATGTTATTCTTATATTTGGAACTTCAAGTTTCAAACGAACATCCTATCCTTTGCATTACATACATACATGCGACGAATGCAACAAATGGTGTCTAAACAAAACCACACTTAATCTTTTTACAACCATATCATGAACTAACTTGAGCTTGGCTCGGGTTTTTGAGCTAGTATATAGCAATAGCACTATCCTCTATTCTCTTCAATCTCCTAGGCCTCGCATGTACTGCCATCTTCAGTTCGATTACTCAGTTTCACAATGTCTTCAACAAGGATCTTTCCATCTGCAGCAATCACCAAATTAGGACCCTAAGAAGGGAATAAAGGAAAGAGGAGAAATAACGAGGAAACTAGAAGCACATTGATAAATCATCCATGGTGCATTTAGTCAATATGTATACCCCCCTTTATCCATCCATCTTTTCAGAAAAACACGCGCACACACACACAAAGAGAGACATGAAGATGAAAAAAATCAAGTGGAAAGAATGATTAGCTATTTTTAACTGTTAATACCCTGATGCCAGGTGTATAGTATTACTTGCTAGGTAAAAAGGAGATACAGCGGAAGATATTGAAACCATTTAGACAAAATTCAGCGGAACCATGTTAGACCCAGAAGTAAAAGAATAACTACATACAAGTCCCATTTATAAAGGTCACCACATGACAAAGTCTAGAATTAACTACGCAAGGAAAACGTATGCCACCATTCACTAAAGAAAGAGAAGAATGTCTGCTTGAAATGAGATCTGTTTTAAACCAATATTTTAGACCAGCAAAGTGGCAAACGTCATTTACACATCACAAGAAGAAAAGGTTCTTGGATTTGGAGCTTAACAGCCAACATTTACAAGTAATGAAAGAGACAGAAATATTCGAACAGGTTGAAGCATAAGATAAAAGGCAATTTTGAAGATAATAGACATGGCGTTATCGAACATTAGCTAGCATAGAGAACAAGATGAGCATGAACAACAGGTTTCAGCATTAGATAAAATAAAATCGAGAATATTAAACATGGTGTTATCGAGCATCAGCTAGCATAGGAAAGAAGACGAGAAACAATGATTTTTATGCCGAAGTTGATTAACTGACCTCTATCCTTGGAAAGGTTGCTAATGAGTTCTTGAACACCTTCCCTTGCCTAATGTATCCTTCAAGTAATTAGCTGCAGATGCGACCTCCTCTGGAGTTACTTTCCCATCGCAATCCCTACAGACATATAGCAGCAGTTATGTATTTGGCCAAGTATAATGAAGATCTTAAAATGTCAAAATCGGTTAGTAAACTCCAATAAAGTAACTCCAACTAGCTGAGGGAGGGAGGGAGGGAGGGAGGGAGGGGGAGAGAGAGAGAGAGAGAGAGAGAGTGGTCTCTTGCCCAGTTTTGTAAAGAAGAGAAGGAAAATTCGTCTTCCAGTGATTCTAATGCATTGCACGACTTGCTGTGCTTCCTCTTACAACTCACCTTTGTAGTTTTTGATCCACTGATTCACTCGCGATTCCAGATTGTTATAATGAGAATTGACGTTATGCAATTTACGTCGCGAAAAGTATGACTAACTAACACAAGCTAATATGTTAGATGTATCTACGAAGACTAATTTTTTGTTGCAAGTCACCTTGGAAACACAGGCCTAATATGTTGGATGTATCTACGAAGACTAATATGTTAGATGTATCTACAAAGACTAATTTCTTGTTACCATGTTGAGAGATGAACATGTTGAGCAATGAATATGTAGCGCTAAGGGTGGGCAATTGTGAGCAAGCTCATCACTTTCCTTTATCGCATCTATTTCTCCGGGTTGGCGCAAAAGTCTTTTGTTTTGTGCACGAAGTCAAAAGCAGATTGCAAGAAGTCAAAAGCATCATTATTAGGAGACCTCCCCTCCCCTTTCCCCCATGGCAGTATGACTCAATACTGCCATGGGCTTTGGACATAGCCCACGAGTTAGGTCTGTATGGAGCTTCGTTTTTCACTCAGTCTTGTGCTGTTTCTGCCATATATTACCATACGAGCCGTGCGTCTTTGGATATTGGTTCATTGGAAGGGGAAAACGTGGTGTTGCCATCAATGCCGTTGATGGGTGTCAAGGATTTGCCTTCTTTCATATCTGATATGGATGCATATCCAGCTTTGTTGAGGCTTGTTCTTGACCGGTTCTCTAACTTTGAGAAGGCGGATTGGCTGTTGTTCAACTCTTTTGACAAACTGGAATGTGAGGTATGTTTTGTACTGTAATGGTCAATGAGGTAGGGTTCCTTACAGGCCTCTGTTAAACAACATTCAGCAATAACGAAGTCGTGCGTTTACATCGGAGTGTGAACTTAGACTTTCCCAACCAATTATGTGTAAAACAACGTTTACACGAAACTGGTAGGGAACTTATTTGGGTTAGGCTTCTAATAGAGTCTCTCAACGCAGCAGCTAGTGATAGCAAAAACCGAACTTTGTCTAATACTCAATTATTGTTGAACAAAACTGTCATATTTTTTTTCTGAAATGCTCCGTCTCCACCATTTTCAACTCGACTAAATACATCACAGGCCTCAGGACATATCAAGTGCCTATAATTTGTTTAGTTCTTCAGAGTTGCTAATATTGTTATTACTGCCTGTAGGTCGTGAACTGGATGGCAAGCCAATGGCCAATCAAGACCATAGGACCAACCATTCCATCAATGTACTTAGACAAGCGATTGGAAGATGACAAAGAATACGGCCTCAGTCTCTTCAAGCCTGGCGATGAAGATTGCATAAAGTGGCTAGACACCAAAGAATCTGGTTCAGTTGTTTACGTATCGTTCGGGAGCCTGGCCAACCTTGGAGAAGATCAAATGGAGGAACTAGCATGTGGACTAAAGCAGAGCAACCGCTACTTCCTGTGGGTGGTCAGAGCTTCAGAAGAGAGTAAGCTCCCTACCAATTTCGCGACAGAGGCATCCGAGAAAGGTCTGGTAGTGAACTGGTGTCCTCAGCTCAAGGTTTTGGCTCACTCGGCAATGGGTTGTTTCATGACTCATTGCGGGTGGAACTCGACGCTGGAAGCGTTGAGTTTGAGCGTGCCGATGCTGGCCGTGCCGCAGTGGACGGACCAACCTACTAATGCCAAGTATGTTGTGGATATATGGCAAGCCGGGGTTCGAGTTAAAGTAGACGAGGAGGGGATGATTAGAAGGGAGGAAATTGAGATGTGCATAAGAGAAGTCATGGAAGGGGAGAGAGGTAAGGAGCTTAAACGGAATGCTGTCAGATGGAAGGAATTCGCCAAAGAGGCAGTAGGTGAAGGTGGTTGCTCAGATAAGCACATCGATGAGTTCATTTCAGAACTTGTGTGTAGATGAATAGTTTGATTCCACTATTATAGATGCATATTTGCATTTATTTTGAAACCTTTTACTGGTTTACAATGACTTTGTAAACAAGTTCACAACAGTAATGGTCTGTACTTCAGAGTTTGTAGAAGTACTACAATAAGCAAACTACGATCGCTACAAAACATGTGATGGTTCTTGCATATGTAAACTGCTCAGCAGCCACTTTTCCCGGCCTCGCCTGTACTGCTATCCTCAGTCCGACTACCCAACTTCACAATTTCTTCAAAAAGGATCTTTCCATCTGCAGCAATCACTAAATAATTAGGACCCTAAAAAGGGAACACAGTAAAGCGGAGAAATAACGAGGAAACTGGAAGCACATTGATAAATCATCAATGGTGGATTTGGTCAAATACGTAATCCTTCCTTTATCCATCCATCCACACACACGTGCAGGCACGCATGCACGGAGACGATTCGGAACGAAGGGTTCGCTATTTTAAACTGGCAATATCCCTAGAGTCAGGTGTATACTTGCCATGGAAAAAGGAGACACGGCGGAGCATATTGACACCATTTAGACAAAATTCGGCATAACTAGACCTGGTATCGGGAGGGGTCAATTGCACAAGGTACCCCAAAGTTTTCACGCAGTAGCGCGCTGCACTACAAAATTTTTTTTAGCTATCTGCCACCCCAAAATCGCATAAGTTTGGCACCCAACACCCTCCGTCCAAATTCCGGCCAACAGCCTCACCGGATAAGTAATTTAACTTAAACAAGGGGGCATTTTGGTCAGAAAGATTAAAAAAAGGGTCAATCGCAGTAGGCACCCCGAAGTTTTCACGCGGTAGCGCGCTGCACCACAAAGTTTTTTATAGCTATCTGTCACCCCAAATCACAGAAACCCTTTTTTTGGAACATCATAGAAACCCTAATCTTTATCAGCCGTTTGCGTCGCCAACCCCCTTGCGCCGGCATCTCATGCTGGTGTCCCCCTCTTCCGATAGTGCCCCTTCACCCCGTCGGCGACGCCGACCTCGTCCCCTGCCTTCCTTCCTCTTCTCTCCCCCTCGCCCCGCGCCCCTCCTTCGGCATCTCACGCCGGCAGAGTCTCTTCCCACCCCACGGCCACAACAGCCCTGCGCTGCTGTCCTTTGCTCCTCTTTCGCATCTTAGGCCGATGCCGCACTCTCCGCCGGTAGTCCCTCCCTCGTCGGCGACGTTGACCCCCCAACCAGTCCCTCCCCTGTCACGGAGTAATGCATATCAACAGCCAAGAATTCGCGCCTGCAACAGCCGCACTCTCCGTCGGCAACGTCCCTCCCCCTATCGACGATGCCGAGCCCCTCTCTTCCTTCCTCTTCTCTCCCCTACCCTCCACAGCGGCAACAGCCTCGCGCCGTTGCCTGACAAACCCATTGCAATCTTCCCTCCCTTTTTTTTAATCTTTTTGACTAAAATGCCCCATTGTTTAAGTTAAATTACTTATCCGGTAAGGCATTTGGACGGAGGGTGTTGGCTGCCACACTTATAAAAATTTGGGGTGACAGATAGCTAAAAAAAACTTCATGGTGCAGTGCGCTACCGCGTGAAAACTTTGGTGTGCCTATTGCAATTGACCCAATTTAGAGATTAGGGTTTCTGTGATGTTCCAAAAATACCCTCTTAAGTTCAGCTTATTAATTTTTTTTGCCGGAATTTGGCCAGAATTTGGACGGAAGGTGTTGGGTGCCACACTTATGAGATTTTGGGGTGGCAGATAGCAAAAAAAAGCTTTATGGTGCAGCACGCTACAGTGTGAAAACTTCGAGGTGCCTAGTGTAATTGACCCTATTGGGAGTGACACCATTTAGACAAAATTCAGCATAACTATGTTGCACCCGCAAGTAGAAAAAATAAGTAGAGTGCAAGGAGAAAACGTTCTTGGACTTTAAGCTTAACAGCCAACATTTCAGACCATTTACTTGAATGTGATTGGTTTTGAGTCAATACTTTAGACCAGGAAAGCGGCCAACATTCTTGAACTTCAAGCTTAACAGCGAACAACACTTACAAGAAACAGGGGAATTTGAGAATTATACGCATGGCATTATCGAACATTAGCTAGCATAGAAAAAAAGACGAGCATACAAAACAGGATTAAGCCTTGGATAAAAGAAAATTGAGAAGGCATTTTTAGAATACTAGCTAATGGATCACTACCAATGCACGGGCACAGATGTAATTTGATGGGGTTGAGGTGCAATTCGATTTTTCTCTTCAATTATATATTATAACATAGTCAATGATATTTTTAATTAAAAAATAAAAAATAGATTGACTTTAATTTCACCGAGTTAAGCAAATAAACATTGTAAATCATATAATCGACATCACTCATTAATATAGATTTCATGAATCAAATAAGCTACTACTTAAGACGATTAGAATTATTTTAACAACAACTTTGTAAAACACTAAAAATGTATCTTATTTTGGTGCATGACTATGTTAATAGATTATATTAATGTATCTAAAACTACTATAAAAGTAAAAATGTATTTAGCTCCCACGAACATGTTAATTTTCAAGTTCCTTATATCCTCCTTTAATTGTTATGTATCAGAATATAGTGATCAATATCATTTGCATCATATCAGATTCACCTAATACGATGTGGGTGAGGCTATTCACACCCAAATGGAGAAAATAAATTAACATGTATTCGTCAAAATAACATTTTATTATGTGATTTGAGTAAAAGAATCATCAAACAGAGAAAATGTTTTGTTCATGGTTACTTTATCGTACTTACACATATACAAAAAGCAGAAAAACTAATACTTCAAAATTTTTTGTTTCTTATAATTTTTTATTGGCTTTGAGTTAAGATTTGTGAAATTTGGTCGGTAAGCATAAGTAGAAATAGTTAAATCATATATACATATAGCTTTGTGATCATTCAATTTTCTTTTTATACTCAAAATTATTAATAACATTAATGTTAAAATATACAGAATAAAGTATTCATTAAGTAAAGCATGCAATAAATAATCAACTATGCCACATGAAAGTGTAATTTTACTTTATATTTAGTTTTGAATAAAAATGTGAGCTTCAGAAGTTAGACATTCAAGAAATCAAGCACAACTATATATATTTCATTTATTTACTTATAAAGCATTGAATGAACTTTTTACCTATATTCCGTCAAAATAATGTAGGCATCTTCTTTTTTTTTTTCCACTTTATGGCTCACATTACTGATCAACATTCTCATTTTATTGATATTTCTGATGTAGCTAAATAATTATTATTAAATTAGATACAAATTACAGTGCTCTGTATTAAAACTCATAAAAGAAGGTAAAAAGGCAAAAAACTTTTATTTAGTAAATCATTATGTAGACTTAACCTACAAATAACGTGCCGTGAAAATAGTTTGGAACAGAAATAAAAGCACATGGTTATTTCACTTACTTTCAAATAAACACCCTTTTAAAATATAATATTAACTTTAAAAAGGGATATATAAAGGGGCATTATCTGAGTGTTTAATTTTTTTCTTCAAGGTCATGTTTGACCATTTGTCAACCATCCGTTTTGATGATTTTCTAAGACAATCAATTTTAGATAAATGTATACATTGTAGTACTAATGATTATTTTAGTTCATCATAAAAATGCCAGTAGAGTGAGGGGGTAGGGTTCTGGTTGTAAATGTTGTTGAATAGTGAAATCAAAGCTTTGTCATACTCCAAGGACGTAGTCAAATCGGTGAATCTCGTAAATCTTGTGTTCTGAATTTGTTTTTTTGATTTCTCAATTTTTTTTCTTTGATGTAATGCTGCATAGATGCTGTGCGAGTAATGACAAAAACAATTGATACCCATAATCTCTATCAAGATTTCACAAATCTTGGCGTAAAAGGTGAAGTTGTTTTACCAAACAAGAGATGGTAACAATTTTAAAAGTTACTAGCCCAGTAACCCGAGGCAAGCTCGAATTGGTTTATAAAATACAGTATAATATAAGTTCTCAAAGAGTGTATTAATGCGTGCCATATGTCGTGAGATAAAAAAGACAATAACATTAAGAAAATCTTATTTGGTTATAAAGAATAGCGGAGCCGCTAGATACTTGTCTTTTTTAAGCTTTTACTTTATGTTGTCAATTAATATTTCCAATATTTCAAATGAATATTGACTCAGTACTTATAGTAGTAGAATAGTCATGCCAGTGCCATATAGGTTTATTAAGAGATTATTGATCAAGGTTTGTTAGCATTGCATAGCGTGGATCGAGATAAGGAATTCTATTCGAACACTACTTCGTCGTTCTGATTTTAAATATTTTATTATGACAGCTTTTATGAGCTACGTTGATTCGATTTTATGTTGGATATAAAAGATGTTTTGAAACTGTCGATGAAACCCTAATTTGAGCCTGATAGCGATCGTTTGGAATTCGTTATTCTCATCTGTTTATTTAATTCATTGTAAAATATTTTGAATTGTGTTTAAATTCCTTGAATATTGACATGAGTTAGTAAACCTGAAAGTTATAAGGATGGTCTGTATTGTTAGAGTTATAGGGATGGTCTGTTGGTTGGGTTAAACTAGTACCTAAATAGACTAGTCAGTGTACATATGCATATGTAAAGCGTATCGATTACTGTCGGGGTGGCTTTACTACAGCGTACTACTCATGTTCAATGTTTCCTATTTATGTTTTATTGCACCTAAAATGTTTTGAAATGTTTATTGAATTAAGGGATTGAGTTGATACTCATCCCTATGTTTATATTGAAATGATATAGTCTTCTTTGAAAACCCTTTTTAAAATTAACATTTTGATTGTATATAGAAAATCATTTGAATCGCTCTGTTTCTTCGTTTTAAAAGTTTTCATTGGTTTAAATGTAAAATCGTCTGTATCGTTTTCTTTTTTTTAAATCATTTATCGACCTTACTGGGCTCTCGAAAGCTCAATTTCCTTTGACTTCATTTCTGCAGGTAGTAACCAGCATTAGATTTCTTGAAATTGAACTAGAAGCAAGCAAGCGAGTGAATTTAAGTTATTGTGTTCTCTATTAGAACCCCTGCATGGGTGACGAGTATTATTTAAATTTTCTTAGACTTAGATTTGGTATTTTAATTTTGACAGTTGATTGAGAGTATGGTTTGATTGACGGATAGTTGCTCTGAAAACTTGTTGCATTATTTATTGAGGTAGATGAGATTATTGGCTTAGTGAATTGGTCAATTGAGTGTCTAACGTTCCGAAAAATTCCGGGATGTTACATTCTTAGTTAGAGGTTTTCTAAAGTGCAAGCAAAACTTTTAATCTTTACTTATTTTTTACTCTTTAAATTTTTGGTTCTTATATTGTAGAATACCAATAGTTTAATTTATTAGATACCAATAATTTAATTTATATTGTAGAATACCAATAAGAGTCATAATTAAATACCAATAATTAAAATTTTTGGTTCTTATATTGTAGAATACCAATAAGAGTAATAATCAAATAGCAATAATTTAATTTATTAATTAAGTAAAGTATAAAAAAAAGCTCCAACTTATGAGATATAACATTTATTTCAATACATAATTTTATCTCTCATGTTTTTACACTGTTTCTTAGTTAGAGTTTTTTTGAAAGCGCGAGTAATCTAATAATTGATGACGTACAAAGCTTATGACTTTATGCTTATAATTGATTTTTTTGGCATTTAAAATGAGTATATGATTTCAGTTTGAGAGGTTGAGGTAATCCAACTAAAAATTAATTTCTTTTTGGGCATTTTAAAGTGTGTTTGAACATTAAGTCAATTACGGTGTGATTAACTTTTTTTTTTGTTTTTTGAATTTGTTAGGTATATATGATTTTGATATCAAAGTTTGTGCTATTTAGTTAGAACTAATTCTTGAATACACATGTATTTTGATATTTTGACGTATTTTAAAAAATTAGGTCATTTTTGTTTTGTATATTGCTTCCGTAAAATGAAACAGAAAAAACCTTTTACTTTTTTAGTATAGTCTTTAGTTTCGTACATGATTCTCGTAGTTTTCTTTAATTTTTTTAAAGTGCTCCTGAGGCGTTAATTGTCAAAATCAAAGCCTAATATGTAAATATATGTTATAGCATAAAATTTTAAAAGTTGTACAATTGATTTTCTAGTTTTATATTTATTTACAAATATCAGGACAATTATACCAACAAAATTTTCAATAGTAAATTATAGTAAAGAGTTCATAAGTAGGGGATGATTTTAGTATTTTACCTTTGAAGATTGTATTTTGTTATTTTGAATTATTTTTAAAGTATTAAAGTCAAAATTAAGGCCTTATATATGAGTATATAGGTTATGTAGAGTTTTAGAGATGTAGAGTTAGCTAGTTTCTAGTTCTAGAACGTATACAACAATTGGGCAATTTAGACCTACGATTTTTTTTAATAATAAACCATATTAAAGTGTTAGTAAGTTGGGGTAAAAAAGAAAAAAAGACATGAAAATAGATAAGATAATGTGTTGCTTAATTAGAAGAGGTAACATGTCGCATAAGTAGTGCTATGAACATTCATGTTTATTTGAAATTAAACTGTTATTTCTATATTTTAAGAGTTAAATCATATTCAGTTTGATTATTTTTTTTATTTCGCATTTATTGGTGTATATGATTCTCAATTTAGAAGTTGATGACACACAATTAAAATTAATTTCTTACGTAAATTATCATGTTGGTGTTTTAAAATATTTTTAAAAATTAAGTCATATTCGCTTTGTATATTATTTTCGTAAATAGCAATGAAAGATCTTTATTTATAAGTCATGTATGCTTTGATTTCTTTTTTGTTTGCATGTATTGGTGTATATGATTCCCAATTTAAAATTTAAGGTCAATTTTGTGACTCATCATCATCATCATGTTTGTTTTCGAGTCCTTTTCTCTTTTTATCCATATTTATCAAAATTACATATGCATCATAATTATTTACTTTGATTCATTATTAAAAATTCGTAGCTAGAGTTGTCATAATTTTAGTTTACCTTACGTGAGTAAAAACCCAATTCTACACTTTTTAAAACTCTACTTAATCAATGTATCAACATATTAGGACTTAAGTTTAACTATTAAAACCTCAAAAATACTTTAAGAAAACAAAATAAAGGCTGAAACTATGAAGAAAAAAAACTTAAATATTTTAAAATTTAAGTCATATCACTTTGTAAACTAATTTTGAAAGATCTTAACTTGTAAATTATTTATCGTTGATTTCATACATGATATGGTGTGAATTATTCCCAAATTAGAATTTGAGGTCAATTTTGCAACACATCATCATATTTGTTTTCGAGTCCTTTTTCTTTTTTATCAGTATTTATCAAAATTACACATGCACCGTGATTCTTTACTTTGATTTTTTTATTAAAAGTTCAAAATTGTTGTTGCCATAATTTTAGTTTACCTTATATGAGTAAAAAAACAATTTAAAACTCTACCTAATCAAAGTATCAATATATTATGACTTAATTTTGAGTATTAACACCTCAAAAGATCTTGATTTGTGAACTATTTATCCTTGATTTCATACATGACTTTTGTATTTTATATTTAATTTTATTTTAAAGTACTTTTTAGGTGTTAATAGTGAAAGTTAAGACTTTATATGTCGGTATATTGAATAAGTAAAGTTTTAAAAGGTGCAAAATTGGTTTTCTATTCTTATAAAGTTTAGTAAAATTATGCCATTTACACCTGAATTTTTTTTAATAATAAATTATAGTAAAGAGTAATGATACATGTGTGACTTTAATAAATAGAGGTAGTAAAGAGTCATGATGCTTGTGTGACATTAGTAAGTAGAGGTTTTTTAAGTACTTTCGAGATATTAGTAGTGAAAATTAAGACCTTATATGTTAGTATATTGAATAGATACAAGATCTAGAATTAATTTTTTCTCTTATAAAGTTTAGTAAAATTATACCGATAATACTTATCAATTTTTAATAAGAAATTATAATAAAAAGACATGATGCATGCATGACTTTAATAAGTAGATTTCTTTAAAGCACTTTTGGGATTTAGTAGTGAAAAACAATAGTAAAGAGTCATCATGCACGTATGACTTTAAGAAGGAAAGGTTTTTAAAGTACTTTTGAGTTGATAATAGTAAAAATTATGGCCTTATATATTAGTATAATGAATAGGTAGAGTTTTAGAAAGTGTAGAATTGATTTTCTACTCTTATAAAGTTTAGTAAAATTATGCCAATAATACTTGCAAATTTTTTAATAATAAATTATAGTAAGAATCATGATGCATGTGTAACTTTAATAAGTAGATGTTTTTAAATTACTTTTCGAGTGTTAATAGTAAAAATTAAGACTTTATATGTTAGTATATTGAATAGGTAGTTTTTTCAAAGGTGCAGAATCAGTTTTCTACTCTTATAAAGTTTAGTGAAATTATGACAATAATACCTGCAAATTTTTTAATAATAAGTTATAGTAAAGAGTCATGATACATGTGTAACTTATTTATTAAGCGGAGGTTTTTAAAGTATTTTTGAGGTGTTAGTAATGAAAATTAAGACCTTATATGTAAGTACATTGAATAGGTAAAGTTTTAGAAGGTGCATGATTAGTTTTCGATTCTTATACAATTTAGTAAAATTACATCAATAATAACTGCGAATTTTTTTAATAATAGTAAAGAGTAATGATGCATGTATAACTATAATAACCAAGAGGTTTTTAATGTATTTTTGAGGTGTTAGTGGTGAAAATTAAGACCTTACATGTAAGTATAGTAAATAGGTAGAGTTTTAGAAAAAAGGTGCATAATTAGTTTTAAAGTACTTTTGAGGTGTTAATAGTGAATCAAGGCATTATTTATTAGTATAATGAATAGGTAAACTTTTAGAAAGTGCAGAATATTGATTTTCTACCCTTGTAAATTTAGTAAAATTATGTCAATAATATTTGTAAATTTTTTAATAATAAATTATAGTAAGAGTCATGATACATGTTTGACTTTAATAAGTAGAGGTTTTTAAATTACTTTTGGAGTGTTAATAGTGAAAATAAAGACCTTATATGTTAGTATATTGAATACTTAGTTTTTTAAAAGGTGCAGAATCAGTTTTTTACTCTTATAAAGTTTAGTGAAATTATGCCAAATATACCTGCAAATTTTTTAATAATAATTTATAGTAAAGAGTCATGATGTATGTGTAACTTTATTAAGTTGAGATTTTTAAAGTATTTTTGAGGTGTTATAATAAAAATTAAGACCTTATATGCAAGCTTATTGAATAAATAGAGCTTTAGAAGGTGCATAATTAGTTTTTTACTTTTATAAAGTTTAGTAAAATTATGTCAATAATAATTGTGAGTTTCTTAATAATAGCAAAGAGTGATGATGTATGTGTAACTATAATAAGTAAGAGGTTTTTGATGTATTTTTGAGGTGTTAGTAGTGAAAATTAAGACCTTATATGTAAGTACATTGAATAGGTAAAGTTTTAGAAGGTACATAATTAGTTTTCTACTCTTATAAAGTTTAGTAAAATTATGTCAATAATACCTGCAAATTTTTTAATAATAAATTGTAGCAAAGAGTCATGGTACATGTGTGTCTTTAATAAGTAGAAGTAAAAAAGGAGTGTGATATCAAAACAAAGAGTCATATTGCATGTGTGCCTCAAATAAGTAGAAGTGAAAAAGGAATGTGATATCAAAACAAAATTAAAAAGAATAAAAAGGAAAAAGAAACCGAAAAAAACTCATGTATCGCCTCCACAACGCACAATGCTTTGTTTATTATATATTTATATGATATGATATATAGATATATAGACAAATTACTGCTTACAGCCCAACACTGTAGCAAAAAAGTCTAAATGTGCTAGCATTCAAGTGGAGACTTAAGTAAGCGGGATCATAATTATAAATACCGCACCAAAGTGCTAACCATTTTTTCCCTTCATGAAATGGTACGTATCGATAATGGTACCGTCTCAAATTTTTCATCAATAATATAGATTTGTAATATTCGTCATTGGCGAACTAACAATAAATACATATTTTTTTCTCACAATTCCTCTAGAATAAACTATTTGTCCTAGAGAGCTTAAATTACGTTAGTTTTCAAATAAACTAAATATCTTATTCAATTAAACTACCTCCTCTAGAATTATTCTTCCCTTTGAACGATCTTATTTGTAAATTCTTATGTAAAAAAAAGTTGTTTGTTCAATAATAGCATCTTTGGATTCAAGAATAATCTATTTTTGTGTGTGTGCGTGTGTGCGCGTGTGCGCTCGTGCACATGTGTGTAATGTAGGACATCATATAGATGAAAAAAATATGATCAAAGCTTCCAGGGACAATGGTTATTGGTATGACAACAAATTAAGATTCTGGGGAGTGGTGGTGGTGATCAATGTTAGAGACTTTGGTGTTCAGTTGTGTTAGTCAGGTGTGATGGTGTGGGTGATGGTGTGTTCCAGATGCAGGCCGACAATCAGTAATCATGGTGGTTTGCACTGTTGGTAGGTTTGGTGCCGAGTGTATGCTCGTTGTTTTGGTGCTTGGCGGTGATAGGTGTTGGTGATGCAGATGCAGATTAAATGGAAGAAAATAAGGAAAAAAAATTTCCTCAGTTTTTTAAACTGATTAAAAACCTAAAAATACATACGGTTTCAAACGCTACTCAAGTAGAAGACTTCCATCGTCAACATTTCCACATCTAGTACAGCGCTTAAGTCAAAGCATATAGAGGCGGATCCATAATTAGGTCGGGGGGAACCATGGTCACCTCCCATATTTAACACTAAAAATTTCTTTGTTACTAACATTTCATTTGGTTCAAGCATTAAACTTAAAAAGTTGAAAGTTATTGATATATATCATGGGATTTGAACTCTAAAGTTATGCTATTAACAAGTGCCACTAAATTCATTCGGAGTTTGGGGAGAGTTTCAATTTGAAGTGAATTTATCAGTTTCCTATGTTTTGTTGTTTTAGTTCTGATTAACAAAAAAATTCTAATTATTTGTTTTGTATAGACAAACCCAAAGTTTAACTGATTAATACTCTTCTCGATACTCAATCTTAAATATTCATTTTCTATATGTTATACTCACGAATGTTATATGCGAGTAGCATTTAGTTGAATTGTTTCCAAAATACTTTGCACGTCTACAAATAAAAAGTCAGTAAGACTAAAATGTGTACGTAAATTAACCTCAATGTAGATATGATACTAAGCTGAATGCACATATAATTCTTTAATACAAATCTCATGAAATTGAAGACTAATTAAAAATGCTTCAAACTTATTTAATATCGCTTGTGGTAACAAATATGATCATATTAACTCAATTATATTACACTCGTGACTAAAAATTTTTACATACAATTTTGGCCCTCTCGATTTGTCATCCGAGGCCCATTAATGAAAGCAGAAGAAAGGACTAGAAGTGTGAGTCTCACGCGATCGTTGGCAGTTTTATTAGCTTTTCTGGTGACTGATGATAACATCATGTCAAAAGAGAAATTAGCATGTTTACTTGTTAGTACGTTTGCAGAAGGGGTAACAAAAAAATCGGTGCATGATGCCAACACTAGTAACCATTTTGCTGATTTCCCGCCCGTTTCGCCATGAAGTCAGCGCAAAGGTTGGTTTCTCTATATACACGAGTTGTCTTCACCTGCCACACAAGAAAATATATATTTTGCGACGGAGTTTTAGCGACGGAAGGTATTCCGTCGCTAAACATGTCTTTAAGCGACGGAATATACCGTCGTTAAAACTCCGTTGCAAAATATTATTACCGACGGAAGATACCGTCGGTAAAAGTATTTTGCAACGGAGTTTTAACGGCGGACTTTTAGCGACGGAATTACCGTCGCTAAATATTTTTTATAAAATTAGTAATTTTGAGTTTTTTTTTAAATTATTTAAACGACGGAATAAAACCGTCGCTAAAAATTCTGTCGCAAAAGTCTTTATAATAAGACATTCACCGACGGAGTTTTAGCGACGGTCTTATTCCGTCGCTAAAGATCCTTCATTTAAATTCAGATCTGGTTTCTTTCTCTCTCCCGTTCTCTCTCTCCCCGTTCTCTCTCTGAAATTCTGCTCCCACCCACCCACCGCCGTTCTCACCTCCGGCGACCCTTCTCTACGGCGACCCAGCTCCGGTGACACTCCCGTCCCCCACCCGACGCCGTGCCACCAAGCCTTGCACTCCGGTCGTGCCACAAAGCCTCCACTGTCGCCGCGCAAGGAAACCCACCACTGCCGCCGCACCACTAACGCCGGCGCCGTCGTACCCACCTCGAGATTTGTATGTCAATTGCCCTAAATTATCTGAATTTTTTGTTAATTTGTCTTCAATTTAGGTTACATGCCCTAAATTATCTGAATTATTTATGATGTCATTCACTTTGTTGTTCAAACGGATCTTGGCTTATTGAAGAACTTGAACTTGTTATCTCTAATTTTCCTTAATTCTTGACGAGGTAGGGAAGAAAACCATATTCGGTAGTTAGTCTGTAACACCAATATAGATCATGATGACGCTGAAAGGTCATAGATTATGGGCCATTGCATGACATCAGGATAAGAAAGCCTCTGTATTGTTTATTCAATTCAACCGACCACTAAATTGAAGTAATTGAACCATAATTGAACCCTAAGTAAATCCTAAATTGAATGCCCTAATTGAATCGAACCCTAAATTAAACTAATTGAATCCCTAATTAAACCCTAAATTGATTGCCCCAATCTAACCGAACCCTAATTGAACCCTAAATTGAATGCCTCAAATCAACCGAACCCTAAATTGAATCAATAGAGCCCCCTAATTGAACCCTAAATTGAAGTAATTGAATCCTAAATTGAATGCCCTAATTGAATCGAACCCTAAATTAAACTAATTGAACCCCTAATTAAACCCTAAATTGATTGCCCCAATCTAACCGAACCCTAATTGAACCCTAAATTGAATGCCTCAAATCAACCGAACCCTAAATTGAATCAATAGAACCCCCTAATTGAACCCTAAATTGAAGTAATTGAACCCTAAATTGAATGCCCTAATTGAATCGAACCCTAATTTGAACTAATTGAACCCCTAATTAAACCCTAAATTGATTGCCCCAATCTAACCGAACCCTAATTGAACCCTAAATTGAATGCCCTAATCCAACCGAACCCTAAATTGAACTAATTGAACCCTAAATTGAATGCCTCAAATCAACTGAACCCTAAATTGAATCAATAGAACCCCCTAATTGAACCCTAAATTGAAGTAATTGAACCCTAAATTGAACCCTAAATTGAATGCCCTAATACAATCGAACCCTAAATTGAAATAATTCAAGCGCATCGGATATGTGAATTTTGAACATTTTTTTCCCATTTGAACATTGATCATTTGTTTGATAATTTTAGGTTGTTAATTGTGCGTTTTAGAATTGTGATTATTGATCGATGATTTTAGGTTATTAGCTGTGCATTTGAAGTAATTGCGATTATTAATTGATGATTTTAGATTGTTAATTGTGCATTGAGCATTTGAGATATTGAGATTATTGACGGAGGATGGGACCCAATTGGATTGAATGTGTGGTTTTTGTTAATTTTTATTGCATTGAGCATTTGAGAATTTAGCATTGAGGTTGTTGACGGAGGATGGGACCTAATTGGATTGAGATACCTGTTAGTTAGCGCAGACACGGACAGCACGTCTGATCGACGGTGTCCGACATTTAAAAAATAAATTAACGTATGCCGATGTGTCTGGAGGTGCGTGTCGGTGGGCGTCGGACACATGTCCGGAGGCTTCGGACACGTGTCGGTATGTGTCGGACACGTGTCCGGAGGTGTCAAACACGTATCGGACACCATATCGACACCCTATATGAGGTGTCAGAATTGAGATTGTTGACGGAGGATGGGACCCAATTGGATTGAGATACCTGTTAGTTAGCGCAGACACGGACAGCACGTCTGATCGACGGTGTCCGACATTTAAAAAACAAATTAACGTATGCCGATGTGTCTGGAGGTGCGTGTCGGTGGGCGTCGGACACGTGTCCGGAGGCTTCGTGGACGTGTCCAAAGGCGTCGGACACGTGTCGGTATGTGTCGGACACGTGTCCGGAGGTGTCAAACACGTATCGGACACCATATCGACACCCTATATGAGGTGTCAGAATTGAGATTGTTGACGGAGGATGGGACCCAATTGGATTGAGATACCTATTAGTTAGCGCAGACACGAACAGCACGTCTGATCGACGGTGTCCGACATTTAAAAAATAAATTAACGTATGCCGATGTGTCTGGAGGTGCGTGTCGGTGGGCGTCGGACACGTGTCCGGAGGCTTCGGACACGTGTCCAAAGGCGTCGGACACGTGTCGGTATGTGTCGGACACGTGTCCGGAGGTGTCAGACACGTATCGGACACCATATCGACACCCTATATGAGGTGTCGGAATTGAGGTTGTTGAATGTGCATTAAATTTAGGTTAGTTAGGTTAATGCGACATTTTTAGCATGCACCCCCTGGAATCTAATCGTGGCTCCAGCGCTGGCTATAATTACCCCTAATTAGTCCTGATTAACAATATTTTAGTAAATCAATTAACCCTAATTAGCTCCAACGAGCCTAATTAGTTTTAATTAACCCTAAGAACCTGATGAAATTCAAATTAGCTGTAATTACCCCAAATTAGCCCAAATGAACCCAATTATGCGCATATTGATTGTAGTTAGCCTAATTAGTCATAATGTGCACTAACATAACCCAATTACGCCTAATTAGCGCTAGTTTGGACTAATCAACACTACTCGGCACCATCAAAACCCTAATTAGGACTAAATAACCCTAATTAGTCCTAATCAACCCTAATTAGCTATAATTATCCGAAACTAGCCCTCATTAATATTAATTAGCCCTAACATAACCCAATTAAGCCTAATTAGCCCTAATTAGGACTAATCAGCACTACTCGGCACAATTAAACCCTAATTAGGACTACATAACTCTAATTAGCCATAATCAACCCTAGTCAGCTATAATTATCCGAAACTATCCCTCATTAATCTTAATTAGCCCTAACATAACCCAATTAAGCCCAATTAGCCCTAATTAGGACTAATCATCACTACTCGCCACAATTAAATCCTAATTAGGACTAAATAACCCTAATTAGTCCTAATCAACCCTAATCAGCTATAATTAATAATCGTAATTAACCCTAATAACCCAGTTAGCCCTAATTAGCCCTTGTACATCCCATAATTACTCCATGTTGCCCAGAGATGGTTCAATTACTCGTTGTTTACAAACCCTGCCTTCTTTATATTAATTGTTGTTTTGAGAAGTCCATTGGCAATGAGATGGTTCAACTCGTTGCCAACGAGTTCTATTTAATGTGGAATTGGTAACATATGCAACGATCATTCTGTAGTTTTGATATTTCGAAAAGATTCTTGCATATCTTATCAATTTCTAAACACATGCATGCATAGAAACCCTTAGTTCCCGTTCAAAGGTACTCATTACAAGGTAATGCCTTGTAATGAGCCTTTGGATGTCCAGTTTGGACAGTTTGGAAAAGCTAATTGTTTATAAAATAGTATTTTGACTCATGCCTTATGTTCTATGTCGTGGATATTTGGTACACGTTCTCGTGTGTTTCTCTGGGTGCATACAGATCTGGTGTTCTAACATCCGTCAAACCTTCTTGAGCAAGGTTAGATGAATGTTAGAACACCTAATCGATGTGGTGTACTTAGAGAAATGCGGGGAGGTGCTGCCGAATTTTCCACAGACATCGGACTAAGCATGAGTTATTCACTGTTTTATAAACATGTGCTTTTCTGAATGGGATAGGACCACTACCTGTGTCAAGAGTGGAGGGGAAATATGTAGACATGTTGTAACATTCATGCATTGATATTTACATCGGCAATGCCTAATCACTGGTCATTATTGAAGGTGGTATACAGTACGATAATTCAGTCGTCATGTCAGTCGATCGAAGTCGAAAGATCACCTTAAAGCGATGAGGGATCTACAACAGTTGGGTGTACGCCGTGAATTGCATCCTCGGACAGTCAGTGGGAGGACCATACTTCTGAAAGCACCTTACTGTCTAGACAAGAAACAAGTGGAGAAGGTCTGTCAGTGGGTTAAGAATTTGAAGCTTCCGGATGGGTTTGCGTCCAACATATCTCGTTGTTGCAATGTATCGGAATGCAAGTTCCAAGGGATGAAGAGTCACGACTGCCACGTATTCATGGAGAGATTCATTCCTATTGCCTTCCGGGGACTGTTGCCACGGGTTGTTTGCGAGACTTTGACTGAATTATCTCATTTCTTTCGAGATATATGCGCTTCTACGATCCGGGTGAGTAACATGGAAGTGCTTGAGAAGAACATTGTGGTGACGATTTGCAAGTTGGAGAAAATCTTCCCACCTTCGTTCTTTGATTCAATGGAGCATCTGCCTGTTCACTTGGCATATGAAGCTAAGATGGGTGGACCCGTGCAATATCGGTGGATGTATCCCTTCGAGAGGTAATCCTTAAATTGTTATAGTTGTTCGTTTACACTTAATGCGACATCTGTTATCATTGATATTTCACCTAACTCGATTCGCTAAACTTCTAGGTTCATGTTCCATTTAAAGAAAAAAGTCCGTAATAAGGCTCGGGTTGAAGGCTCAATTGCGGAGGCTTACGTAATGGAAGAACTTGTAAACTTTTGTAGTCAATATTTCGGGCCTAATGTTGGTACGAGGTTAAATCAACTAGGCCGAAATGACCCCGGATCAAGCACTAATTTGGAAGGGCAATTGTCAATATTCAAGCAGCCAGAGAGTCCGTTCGGCCGAACGTATACTCGATGGCTAACGGATGAAGAGTACAATGCTGCAACAATATATGCCCTTCAAAATTGCGATGAAGTTTCGGCATTCGTTGAGTAAGTTAAAGTCTTAATTCACTTACATTGTTGTACATAATTGAAAGTGTGTGTTAAGTGAGTCAACTATATTGGTTTGCAGTGAGTTCGATGCGGAATCCTTAATCACTGATCCCGCTGGACTTGATGCAGTGGTTCAAAATTCGTGTAAGATTGTTTAACGAGATTATATTATGTGTTATATACAGTTCTGTGGCCAATTAGTATACTGATTTATCCTTAATTTTTACCGTCATCTACAATAGGTTCAGTCAATGGATAGACCAGTGGCCTCATGCTTGAAATTACTAGCCGAAGGCCCTAACAAACAAACATCCTGTTACGGAGGCTATATCATCAACGGGTTTAGGTTTAACGTAAAAGATGATGACCGAAAAAAACAAACCCAAAACAGTGGAGTCTTGGTCAACGGCGACTGTTATGCCGAGAATTGCATGAATTTTTACGGAGAGCTAGATGAGATTGTTGAGCTAACATATTTGGGTTCCCAAAACTGCCTGGTAATGTTCAAGTGTACGTGGTTCGATGTCACATGCAGTAGAGGAATCCGTGTTAGCTCTCAAGGGATTGTAGATGTCAATGTCAAGTCA
This sequence comes from Escallonia herrerae, assembly GCA_033070095.1. Taxonomy (NCBI): domain Eukaryota; kingdom Viridiplantae; phylum Streptophyta; class Magnoliopsida; order Escalloniales; family Escalloniaceae; genus Escallonia; species Escallonia herrerae. Next base: position 10,458 of record JAVXUP010001472.1, on the reverse strand, counting down.
AGACTTGCATCAGACGAGCCCTTTGTGTTTGCTAGTCAAGCTGTACAAGTCTTTTACGCGGAGGACGTCGCCAATCCCAAATCTCATTGGTATACAACTATCAAGTCCAAGAAATTGCCCGTGACATATGACAGTGAGCTAGACTCCTTTCAAGCCGACCAACCACGTGTCTTGTTCCCTGTTGAGGTCAACAACGAGGAGGACGATCTTCCTCTTCCAACAACACTTCTTGTGGGAGAAGAAGTCGTAGATGATGACGCGGAAGATGTTGAAAGTGTTGGAGATGATGTGACCGAGTCTACTGATGAAGAGGATGAATTAGAAGATGAAGAGGACGACGAGTCCCACGAAGAAGAGGCCGACGACGAAAGTGATGAAGATGATTCGCAAACTGAAAATGATTGACTTGTAATGTTGTAACATCACGGGAAAAATGTAGTAACATTTTAGAACTTGGTGTTTATTGATGTGTTTTTGCACATCCGTTCATATATATATATATATATATATATATATATATATAGTGCCGATGATGATGTATGCCTAAATTATTGTTTTTCACGTGTTAATGTCTTTGTATATAATCTATATGAAGTCAGATATGGATAGGATACGGGCTATTCGTGGCCGGGCTGGACGCCGAGCTGCTTCCTCCCCGGTTAGTCCCACCTCGTCATTGCCTACTGATGACGAGGCACAGAGTGATCGCGGACAGCCATCGGGGGCCCAGCCCCAGCCGTCGCCGTCACCGTCGCCCCAGCCATCGCCGTCGCCCCAGCCCCAGCCGTCGCCCCAGCCCCAGCCCCAGCTCGAGCCGTCGCCCCAGCCCGACGCAGATTCATCCCACACGCGCGTGCATTCTCCATCTTCCGTGGGTTCTACCTCAGGTATAGTTGATAACGGTGTTCGTACATTTTCGCTAGCCTTATATTTGAACTGTATTAATGTCTGTGTTTTGTAAGATCTCGACGAGGCCGTGGTCCGACACACGGGGTACGCATCGACCCCCAGCGTAAACAGAGAGTTACGCTCACGCAGGAGGGCCTGTAAGTACTAAAAATATCACCCCATGCCTTATGTTTAAATTTTTGGGGTGTTAATTTATATTTGAACTGTATTAATTAATTTAATTACTTCTTTGGCAGGATCCTGGAGAATATTGCGAGGACGAAGATCGGCATTCTTGTGAAGGGCCGATTCTTCGAGCCACGCCTGTACTGGAAGGACTGGGATGCCGCTGCGAGGGAGGCCCTATGGGAGGAGTGGCTGGTACGGTGAAGTATTTTTTTCAGCGTTAGTAAATGTTAAATTACAGTTTGTTTTATGTTGTTAATTTGTGTTATTGAATGCCTTACAGGAGGGGTTCACGTTTGACACGCCTCAGCAGCAGGTACTCGGGCAGCAGGCTTTCTTTGCCTACATCGGCAAGAATTACCGCCGATGGCTCCACGATGCACGGGACCGGGCGAAGAAGGCGCTGCCCGCGGGTGCCCCGATAACGGACATGGCGAGATATCCCCCACATTGGATATCTCACCGTGTATGGGGGGAGATGATAGATCGGTGGGCTACGGATCCAGGTTGGGACGCCAAGAGTAAGAGCGGGACTGAGAACAGACAGAACAAAGATCCGACGCACACGGGGGGGTCGGTGCCACACGACATCGTCCGACACAAGAACGCGGTCGAGCACCCGGATCTGGAGGACGATGAGGTCATAGCTCTGACGTGTAATCAGACGCACGTGCGGAAGAAGGACTAGGACGAGACGCACCGGGCGGGCGACTATATTTCAAATATTGCCCGGCGGATCGATGTGAGTCAATTTATTTAAGTTAATGTTTTTTCTTTCTATCCTCAATGTCTGTTTCGTTAATTAATGCCCTAACATATCGTTAAACCACTATTTTTGCAGGCCTCGTATGAACAGCTAAGGGGGTCCGAGCAGCAGTTCGGACAGCCATCAGCGTCCACTAGTACGGCTGCAAGTACTGGGGGGTTGAAGCGATGGCTGGATACGCCGGAGGTCGTGAATCGGCCGAAAGGCCGCATACGCGGCCTGCCTAGCACGACTGCTCGTGCCGTGATAGGAGCGTCCTCACCCCCTGCTGCCCCTCCACAGACACCGGCTCCTCGGCCTCAGTTGGACGACGAGGAGATCCAGCGCATTGCTACAGTGTGTGCCGGATGATCAGGGAGCAGGGCACTGCTGGACAGGCCGCCCCGGCCCCGGATCAGCAAGATCCAGATCCGGGACTCGGGAACCCCTGATGAGCCCCTTCCCGTGCCCGTTCCTAGCTTCCCCCCCCCCCCGTGCCCGCCTTGTACTCTTCTCCCCTCTCTTAACCGGCTATATCCGGTTCCCGGCTTGTACATATATGAATTTTTTTTATTATAAATTTTTTTTATAATTGATTATATATATTTCTTTCTGTATTGATTATTGCGCGTTATTGTTGAGATTTGAAAATTGTATTACAGGTTTGGGTAATTGAAAAATAAAAAAAAAATTCAAAAAAAAAATTGACTTTTGGCGACGGATTAATTCCGTCGCTAAAGTATTCCTACAATCAGTTATTTAGCGACGGAATATTCCGTCGCTAAATAAGTTTTTTAGCGACGGAATATTCCGTCTCAAAAATATAAATCCGTCGCTAAAGAATATAATTCGCGACGGAATATCCGTCGCTAATTAAAATAAGTAAAAATGACATATTTAGCGACGGATTTAAAAATTCCGTCACTAAACTATTAGTGACGGGCTTTTATACGAGGGATATTTAACGACGGTGAATCCGTCGCTAATTCTTTTAGAGACCGATTTTTGGCTTTTAGCGACAGATTACCCCGTCGCTAAAACCCTGTTTTCTTGTAGTACGTACGTTTAAGGAGTGCCCTGCAATCAACAAATTTTTATATTTGGGAGGGAGGTTCATCAGAGTTCATTAACGTGACTATACGTTTATCGTCAAACTCCAAAAGTATATATTTGAGTCCTTTCTCCCAAGCAAGTTGTAGCTCATCCCTAACTGCCCACCAATCCGCCATTTGACTATCAGCGGTTTGCAATTATCTAGAGCAAACCTATCCAACTACCCTTGTGATCCTTGATAATGGCCGCTACTCCCACTAGTTGAGATCGATAATTTGCACTCCCATCTGTATTAAGTTTAGTCCAGTTTTAAGTTGGGGACTGCCATCCAACAAATAAGATATGTTTTACTATAGGAGGGCCATCGTCCTGGTTAGTAAACAACAAGTATTCTCAGGCTAAAGCGTAGGATTCGTTAAGCAGTGTACAATTTTCTGAAAAAATTTCATTGAGACAAACAAGTTAATTCCTGTGGTGTAACATCCCGGAATTTTCGGAACATTAACACTCACACGATCAGATATGCTAAGACAACAATGATCTCAAATTCAACTAATTTTGAATCGTCAACTTGCCAAACAACTAAACCATTGAGTAAAATAATACTCTTAGCGTATTATCACAGTTGAAACATCAAGTCTAAGTTAACAATTCTAAATATCAATAATGACCCACGCAGGGGTCCACTGACTACAACTAAAACCTAAAAAAAATATCTTTCACTCGCTCGGCTGTAATCCACACCCGACGCGACTTATGGTTGGTTATCACCAGCGGAAAGGAAGTCAAAGGGGACTGAGCTTTTGAGACCTCAGTAAGGTCGCTCAAACGAAAAAATTACAAAAAAATTTACAAATAAAAAACAATGATGGTTTTGTTCAAAGAAACAAATCGACAATGAATTCTAGAATTTTCACAATGGTCACAACAAAATCGATCAGATACCAATATGACTTTCGGATACGATGCAAACAATCACACACGCTATCGAACATGAGTAATTGCGAAGCCACACAGGCAGTGCAGGGTAATCAGTTAGCAAAGCTACAAAGGCGATGCTCACTAACACTTTACACCGGCTAGTCCATCAAGGCACTAGCCCACACCAATATACCGGCTAGTCCGTCAAGGTACTAGCCCACAACAATAACCTCCAACATACACCAACTCCTCCAAAACAAACCAATGCAAACTCTCATGTCAATATGCAGAATGCAACAAATTGAGAAATGCAACATGTTATTCAATGCTTGAGGGACAATATTAATGAGCACCGATAAGAGTTTCAATAAACGTCTTAAGGCTCAATGAAATGTTTATATGGCAAACAATGCGACTTTATCAAAATAGCAGAATCCAAAAGAATGGTGATAACTATTTAGAAAAATATTTATGAGGATAAATAGAGGAAACTAGGTTTTAGAAGAAATTCCTTACCTTAGTCCAAGTTATGCACTGCTAAACAGCCTCGATCTAAATCCTTTGAATTAACCTAGGTCGGGCAAATTATTTATCAGAATAAAGTCTAATCTCAAAGTACTATGAATCCAATGCTAATTTTTTAAACGTTGCTTGCCCCGACACTCTTAAAATAACTCAAATCGAAATGGGTCCCACGTACGTCCAAACCTAGCTAGGAACCCCACACACTTCTTAAGGCATTATGATATCTCCAAATTCATAATAAATCCTTATGAAATACTTTCAGAGCTTAAAACATTATAAGAAGTTAAAATATGAATTTTCTATATTTTGATTACTTTTGAATTCGAAATAACTTTTTTTAAATACCAAAAAAGCCCAAAAATAGTCATTAATATTTCTAGGTCAGAACAAAAATCCCATAATTTTCACTATGGCCTTAAAATATGTAAGAAAATACAGAAACTGAAATCATTTCAAAAACAACATTAAAACTATTATTAAATAATTCATTTTGCCCAAACTAATGCGAGACAAAAATTTTATCAAATCACCTCTAAAAATTCTGAAATCTTAACTGGAATATCTTAGAATCACATAAACAGTACCCAAAAATTTTCAGAATGAAATAATCATTTTAAGTAGTTCAAACGGATTTTAGAAGTTTCAAACTTGCGTAAAATATAAAAAATTCAAATGCTATCAGAACAGTCTGAAATTTCTCATAAATTCTAAAATGAAAGTACCATCACGAATGTAAGAAAATTTGGTCATAAAAGTGGCCGGAGGCCATCCCACGCGCCATCCATGTTCCCCACGCCTGGCACGTGGGTTAGTGTTCATCGTCTTCCAGTTTCGGGCAGAACCCTAATTTCTGGGTTTCTTCTTGTTTTGCTCGCTCTAATTACTTTATCTAACACCCTAATACATTAAACAACAATAAAACATGATCCATAATCGAATTTACGTAGTTTATGCAAAGAAAAACGTGTATATATACATATACACGTGTATATATATACATATATATACCAAAATGAAATGATTTTAGGGTCAATACCTTATAAAAAATATCCTCTGAACAATGAGCGTCGATCCCCCTGGTCTTTCTTTGATCCAAACTCTCTCTTCTCTCCCTTTCTTCCATGTTCTCTCTCTACTCTCTCTCTACACTCTCTCTTCTCTTTATAACTGAAATGATGAAAGAGAGGAAGAGAAATTCGTGGGATTGGGGGTTTTGCCGAATGGGTAACGAATGGGGTAAATTCTGCCCAAATTCATTCAAGACCCAAAAATGGTATTTTACCAAAACCCCCCCCAAACTTTTGAGAAAATTGTAAATTTCACCCAAAACTTTCTTCTACTACGCAAGTCCCCAAAAATAACTATTTACGATAGACTAATAAAATTGAAAACTTTAACGGGTATTACGTAATCCCACTATGTTAATCGCCGCTAAAAGTTTCTAATAAAAGCATTGATGCTATAATAAAAAAAATCATCACAAAAAATTTAATTTAACCCGTTTAAAATATATTCGGATTCGGGGGTGTTACATGTGGTGCCAAATTTGAGATAACACAGAGACAAAAATAGTGTTCCAAGGTATGTCTTCGGGACCACAGGTTTCTTTATCACTACTGTGGGTTTTACACCATTTTCGCAAAGAGCAGCCCTCCTGATTTGGTTTGTTGTGAATTGAATGTAGGAGAGTCCAAATACTTTAGATTCGCGGGCAGGTACGAAGACAGTGGTTGACCGTTTCAATTTCCCCACAGACGTGAGGGCAAGTTTTGTCAGTCAGCCAATGCATTTTGAAGCGTACCGCGAGGCCATGATGAACGCATTTCCAGAGAAAACTTTAAATGCGGGGTGGACATCTCACATTCCATATCCAATTCCAGCTAGAAAGAAGATCTTTTTGGTAGTTTGTAATAATACTGTAAACAGGCTTAACTGAACAAATCCACGGCTTAGTGCCAATAAATTGCATCAGGTTCATCGTGATATTTGGGTAGCGGAACAGTGGAGATTAATTGCACCAAATTTAAAGGTAAAAGCAATTTAGTAAGTCAAGGTCCCACTCTCTATTGTTAATGAAAGCACTCGGCTTAACCGAGTCACTTTGATTAGGGAGAGGGCCTATAAACAGATTGCGAAGTACCCCCGTGGGTAGCCAGTGATGGTGCCAAAAAGAGATTTAGTGCCCATTCCCCACATTCCATCTAGTTAGATGAAGAAGCTTGATATTTTTCCAAAAGCGGGAGTGAAATGGTCGATGAGCAGCATGCCATATGGACATAATATCATATGTACGTTGGAGATGCTTTCTAACTTTTGCCTTAAAAAAGATACTTCATGCGAAGAGCGAGCCGTAGTTGGACTATCGTCGTTGTAGCAATGAGAAACTTTTTAAGGTTCCTTGGACGCGACATATTCGGAGATTATCTTATTTTGAGTCTCACCTATAACACATTCCATATCTTGTTTATACTTTTTGGATTGACGCAAAAGCCATTTTTTTATTAACTTTTTGTTGTTTGGCACTGTCACATTGCCTCGTCACCCCAATGCCACCACTTAACAAACGTCCAAAGGGTTTATTATGCGTGGCACCTTCAAATTTATCCTCCTCGGTAGTGCGTGATACCATAATGTTTATATTAACTAATATAATAATGCACACGACCAAGTGTCCTAAGTTTGGCACATTATCGTCCCATAATGTTTATATTAACTAATATAATAATGCACACGACCAAGTGTCCTAAGTTTGGCAATTATCGTCCCGAGCCGTATTCCTGGTAAAAACATCACTAGAATGGTGATGTGGCACATTCTTTTGGGTTATATTCGGCAGTCAAAGGCAAATGAATGAATGAATTGTCCAAGATTTGATTTGGCGTTTTGATTTCTAATTTCTCATCCATTAATGATTTTCATTTTGAAGTTTATTTTCCTTTTATTTGGATGTGGATTTGGATGATTAGGTTTGGTTTATATATGTCACGTTAGTACTCCGATGAGGTTTTTATCCAAAACATCAAACATGGTCGGGGTGTTGGGAATCAAACTTATGAAACCTAATTAGTTGCTGCACTTTAGTTAAAATACACTTTATGGTATGGTAGCAGTGCCGTCGTGAGTAATACTTGGGAGAGTAAGTTGTATTGGATGTAAATTCTTTTAAATGTTTTGAACGAAATCACACTTGCTTACCCAATACAACACATGTTACAATAAAATTAAATAGTAACACATTACAAAATAAGTAGAAACAGTCTCACCTAACTATAGAATTAAGTCGAGACTTCGTACCAAAAGGTTGATTTGCTCCCCAAGAATCAATGCATGGCTCGATACGATGGGCTTCACAGCAAACAACCTTCAGGATTCTTTTATAGTACTATCCCTGTTTACATGCACATATAACAGAGACTCTTGAAAATTCATCTTAACTTTGTTCTTGCACATGCAACCCATACAGTATTAAAATACAAAGATACCAATTATCAAAGTGTTGGTAACAGAATTTCTGAGTGACAATAAAGGGAAGTGTGTGCCTCGGGGTGTGTGAGAAAATGAGTGTTTGTGTGTGGGTTAATGTGTCATCCGAGACATACAGATATACAGGGGTGAAATGGGGCAAAGTCTTGGAGCCAAAGTATTGGCTGTGTGTGGAGCCAAAGGAAATTGTGTGGAGCCAAAGCAAAGGAAGGGGCAGCCGTCGCTTCCCCGCCAGCCAAACACATATAAATACGACAAGTTGTAATAAACCCATATCCAAAGTCTTCTTAAACCTCCTGCGCCGGACAGAAAATGGAGAGGCAAGAAGTGGCAACGAGTAGCCAAACACATGTCCTGGTATTCCCTTTCATAGCACAAGGTCACATAAACCCAATGGTACAATTCTCCAAGCGCCTTGCCTCGAAAGGCCTTAAGGTCACCCTTGTTGCCACCCACAAGTCCATGCAATCCCAAGACAGCTCAATCAAGGTTGAGCGCATTTCCGACTTCTTCGAGGATAGCGATCATATAATCGATAACGTTGAGTCTTTTTTTGATCGCTTGCGAATCGCGGTTTCGCGTGGTTTGCCTGACCTTATTGAGAAGCAAAACTGCCTTGGATGCCCTGTCAAGATTGTGGTGTATGACTCGACCATGCCATGGGTTTTAGACATAGCCCACCAACTAGGCCTTTATGGAGCTGTGTTCCACACTCAATCTTGTGCTGTTGGTGCCGTTTACTATCATATGCATAAAGAGTCACTGAAGATTGATCCTGCCGAAGGGTCCACGGTGTCACTGCCTTCAATGCCATTGATGGAAACCAAGGATCTGTCTTCTTTCATCTATGACATGGGCTCATATCCATCCACGTTAAGGCTTGTTCTAAATCAATTCTCGAATTGGGAAAAAGCTGATTGGCGCTTGTTCAACACTTTCGACAAGCTGGAAGGTGAGGTATGTTTCTCTTGATCCCCCTCCTACCCTTACCCATCGTAATTCTATAGCTAGTTAGGTACGTTAGTGGGGGCGGAGTGGCTTTCCTTCATTGAAGGCGATCATCATGGTCAGATGTTATCGAAGAATCACCTTAAGGTATTTAACATGTACATTAACTTCGTAACCTTTTGTCTAGCATCTAACTTACACAGATAAGTTCACCGTTGTTATGCCATGGTAAGAAGCTATAGCAACGGTAATAAATAACAGATGGGAAAACCATGATCATAAGTGTATGCGGCTTCTTCTCCTTAATTGTCACCGTTCGACAAGATGTGGAGAGATGAACTAAAAGATTTCAAGTTCAAACATTTCCATATGAAGCATATGTAGCGCTTAGGGTGGCTCATGCACGTTTTTGTTTTTTCCGTTAAACAAGGAAGAAAAGACAACTAGTTATTCCTCTCAAAAGGCTATTTACACGGAAATCTGCTAGCAAGTGTCGCTGTAATTTCATGTTGGGTTCTTCCAGTCTAATGAGGGGGTGTGTTGGGTCTGCTCCAAGGTTGGCAAGGAGATCCGCGTATTGGTTGCCTACGCAAAGTGTGAGTGATACAATATTTGCATCTTTTATGATGTTTCCGAATAGCGCTTAGGGTGGCTCATGCATGTTTGAGGCGTAGAAAGGCGAGTCTAAGCAAAGTCAAGAACTAGAGATGAGATATAAGTCCCTCACTCCATCCCGGGCAATTGTAACCTTCCTTGGCTCACCGCCGCTAATATAAACACTTTCCTTTATCTTATACATTTCTCTGGGTTGACGCAGAAGTCTTTTGTTTGTGCCCGAAACATCAGTTTCATACCTCTAAATCAGTCGTTGCACATTTAGGACACATCCCCCGCACCCAGCCACCCCCCTCCCGCCACCCCTCATTCCAAAATTGTAAACCTAGCAAGTAGTAGCCATATCAGCTTGGTCAAACCTGGCTGCTCAAAGCTTTGGACATAGTTCACGAGTTGGGTATGTATGGATCTTCGTTTTTTATGCACTCTTGTGCTGTTTCTGCCATAATTTACCATAAATGAGTTTTGTGTATTTGAAGATTGGTTCATTGGAAGGTTAAATTTTGTTGTTGCCATCAATGCCATTGATGGGTGTGAAGGATTTGTCTTCTTTTATACATAATATGGATATGGATTCGTATCCAGCTTTGTTGAGGTTTGTTCTTGAGCGTAGTCGGGCAATAACGTAGTCGTACGTTAACATAGGTGACTTGTTAACTTAGACGGTCCATGTCAAGTGCGTATAATTTGTTTAGTTCTTCAAAATTGCTGAACGTGTTATAACTGCTTGTAGGTCGTGAACTGGATGGCAAGCCGATGGCCAATCAAGACCATAGGACCAACCATTCCATCAATGTACTTAGACAAGCGATTGGAAGATGACAAAGACTACAGCCTCAGTCTCTTCAAGCCTGGTGATGAAGATTGCATAAAGTGGCTAGATACCAAAGAAACTGGTTCAGTTGTTTACGTGTCGTTCGGGAGCCTGGCCAACCTTGGAGAAGATCAAATGGAGGAACTAGCATGTGGATTAAAGCAGAGCAACCGCTACTTCCTGTGGGTGGTCAGAGCTTCAGAAGAGAGCAAGCTCCCTACTAATTTCGCGACGGAGGCGTCCGAGAAAGGACTGGTAGTGAACTGGTGTCCTCAGCTCA